>JAAEAF010011025.1:0-15079 GCA_011037195.1 Triatoma infestans
AATCGCATATATCTCTGTGTACACAGATGCATATGGAGGGAGTGAACAAGTAAGGGTACCTCCCTCCGTGTACACAGCACTGCCTACGCCATCGCCTATCTTCGATCCGTCTATGAAGACAGGCCGGAAATCGTAATAGAAGTTTAAAAGTTCTAATAAATTTTGTCTATAGACAACGGGTGGTGTTTGTTCTTTTTTGTATACTGCCAGGTCCACGCGAACGCTTACGGAGGGTAGTGACCAAAGAGGAGAAGGTGCAAAGCCCCAACTCACCACCCGGCCAAATTCTATTCCCTTCGCTTCTAATAATTCCTTAGCTCGGTCCCCGAGGGGTTGCGTCCGCGAGCGTTGTTGACGGAACTCTTCATCATGTGGCTCTCGAATATGATGGGAAATAAGGTATGAAACCGCTTTCCCCATATTCCGGCGCTGTAGGTCAGGGTGAGCTGTTCTCTTCTTAACTGAGGAGGCAGCATCCCCGACACTACATAGAGGCTCTCTAAAGGACTGGTTCGGAAGGCGCCTGTGAACAGTCTAATTCCTTCATTATAAATTCTGTCCAATAATCTCAGGCGTGACTTACGCGCAGAACTATAGATTGGAGCTCCATATTCTAGTTTCGAGCGGGTAAGTGTGATAAAAATTCGTTTTAAGATTTCCCGCTCTGCCCCCCATTTATAACTTCCAAGAAATTTCAAGATGTCGAAGGTCCTCCTTGCTTTTTTACAGATATAATCTATGTGATCTTGCCAGGTTAAGTTAGTATCGAATATGAGGCCTAGGAAACGGACACTTTCCTTGTATTGGACTGGTATGCCATTTAAATATAATGTGGTGGTGTGTGTTCATGTCGCAATCTACAAAAATGTAGGCACACCGCATTAGTTTCAGAAAATTTAAAACCGTTCCTTGCGGCCTCCACAGCCACTCTATCTATTGCCCACTGAAGGGTTCCCCCACCTCGCCTAAGTCGCTTCCTGATAAGTAAATGGCGAGGTCATCTACGTATACAGATACACTTAGGGGGTCACCTATAACTTCGGCTAAGCAATTGACCGCCATCGTGAACAGTGTCACACTCGGTACCGACCCCTGTGGTATTCCATTTTCCAGAATATGTGGGTCCGAAAGGACTGACCCCAGGCGCACTCGGAACCTTCGTGACTCTAGAAAGCCACGGAGGAACCTCAGCAAATTACCACCCAACCCCCACTCGTGACACTTCCGCAGAATCGCATATCTCCACGTCGTATCATAAGCCTTCTCAAGGTCAAAGAACACGGCCAGCACGTGCTCCCTAAGCATGAATTTGTTTTGCACATAGACCTCAAGGTGGCCAGGTTGATCCAACGTGGAACGATATCTGCGAAATCCGACTTGATACTGGCTGTAAAGTCCTCTACTTTCTAATACATATACTAATCTATAATTGATTATAGATTCGAGGACCTTACTCAAGCAAGTGGTCAACGAGATGGATCTGTAACTGGAGGGATCACTGGGGTCTTTTCCTTCTTTAGGGATCGGTGTAATAATCGCCTCCGCCAACCATCTGGGTATTGGCCGGTCTCCCATATGCTATTGTATAATCTGAGAAGTCCTTCCTTCCCATCTGCATTTATATTTCTTATCATAGCATATGGGATCCCATCCACCCCTGGCGAAGAATCATTGCATTTCTTTAGAGCATTTTCTAATTCGTGCATGGTCAGCGGTTCGTTATAGGCTTCATCGATGGCATTATCAAAATCTAGTGGCTATTGCTCCACGTTACCTTTTCGCCGGAGGAATTCGGCCGAGTAGCCTTGTGAGCTGAACACTCGCTCAAAGTGTCTGGCAAAGACCTCAGCCACATCTCTCGGCTCGGAAACGAAGTCATTTGGTATCGACGGGGTTTTGCGTCCACCAGAGACGGCTCTTATCTTATTCCACACCTCCTTTAGCGTCGATGACGTAGAAATCTTTGACACGTAGGAGGTGAGGGTTGCCTTTCTTGCTTCTTTAATTATTCGCCTCTCTCTGGCTCTCAGTTTTTTAAAATGAATTAAATTTTCATCCGTCTGGTACCATTTAAATCTATTTAGAGCTTGCTTTTTTGCACCATTGGCTGCTCTGCATTCTGGAGTCCACCAGGGGACGGGTGGTCTTAGGACTCTACCGCCTACCCGCGGTATAGTATCACCAGCTGCAAGCATTAACGCCTTCGTGAAAGAATTTGTATCGAGGGTGACATCTCCTGTAAGGATTGGTGCCACCATTCTGTTGGCGTAAGCAGGCCATTTTGCCCTTTTGATGCCGTATCTCCTGGGTAGTACGAATTCTGACCTGGAGATGGAGCTCGATACTGAGATAGGGTAATGGTCACTGTGATAAAGTTCGTTTAATGTGGCCCATTCTAAGCGAACTGCAATGGTGGGTGTTGCAACACTCAGGTCAATCGCACTGAAGCTTCCTGAGTGTGCATTAAAGTGAGTTGCTTCACCACTGTTGAGGAGCATCATGTTGGCATTGTCCATAATCTCCTCAAGAGTTCTGCCTCGCGCATCAGTTCTGACTGACCTCCACCAGGTGTTGTGACAGTTGAAGTCTCCCATCAACAACACCGGGGCAGGGAGTTGCAAAAGCAGATTCTCCAGGTCACCTCTCCGCCAGGATATATCTGGTAGGTAAATATTAACTAATGTGACTTGCAGTGGAGTAGCTAGACGCACGGCAACGGCTTGTAAATTTGTTTGAAGGGGTAACCGCCTGCTGGAGATATTGTCTCGTACACAGACGGCCACATCACCGTGCGCCCTTCCACCTGGGGCAGGTTGCACCTCTTTGCTATATATGACATACCCAGGGATACGAATGAGTTGCCCTGGGCGATTCTTCGTTTCTTGAAGGCACAACCCAAATGGATGGTGTTCCATCACTCTACGGCGTAACCCTTCCACGTTACACACGTAGCCCCGCATATTCCATTGAAGTATGGACTCATACATGATGATATTTAGACATGACCGTCCCTGGCAATATCTGTCTAAAACTTAGAGAATATGAGCTATTTACATAAACCTTGATCTTATTCATAGTTTTACAAATATTTGTATGACTCTTCATAATATGTGTATAATGACTCTGGAACATGGATGCTGATCTAATAATTTTTATAACCATCACTAATCACTAATCAGTGGCACAGTTCTTCTTTAGGCCAGCCTCTTTTCTTAATTCTAGGAGGGTGGTCGGAAATACTCCCACTTTCCGATTCAGAGGCTTCGATATTCATCCCCAGCAGCTGCCATTGCTGCTTCGGGGAACGGGACATTTGTTCTGTGGTAAGTTTGATTGTTCCCACATAAACTTACTGCGGAAGGGGGCGGCATCATCATCCTACTATTTCTTTTCCTCCTGGGAGAGGTTTTGGTGGATTAACCACCTTCCACTCCCCTT
The DNA here is from genome assembly GCA_011037195.1 of Triatoma infestans. Taxonomy (NCBI): domain Eukaryota; kingdom Metazoa; phylum Arthropoda; class Insecta; order Hemiptera; family Reduviidae; genus Triatoma; species Triatoma infestans. The sequence continues at coordinate 3,439 of JAAEAF010011025.1, forward strand.
CGGAGGAAGTTGTTTCCTTAGGTGGGGTTAATCCCACCTTTATTTTACTCCCACTAGTAGTAGGAGTGGTTACCGGTGCCCTTTTAGGGGCATTTTGTTGAGGTGGTGGGATCTCTCTCACCTTTAAAATGGTTCCCCTTAGGGCTTGGGAGGTACTGGGTGTTGGGATTTCTCCCACTTTTACAATAGTTCCCCTAAAGGCTGGGGATGGGCCATTTATAGATTGTCCCTGGTTTTCTGCAGGGCCTGGAAGAAAACGTGCCACTGACAGGAGTGCCTTCATCTTATCTGCAAAAGTTGCTTCTTTCGTTACATAGGCTTTACTTTCAACAATTGCCTTTGCCTCATGGTAGGGCAATTGTTGAAGGGTTTTCACTTTCTGTATTTCTTTTTCTTTTAACAAAATAGGGCCCTCCGAGAATCTGGCGTTATGCTGCCCGCCACAGTTCACGCATGTTATTGGGGGCGTGCATTCGCTTTCATGTTTAGGTTTACCGCATATGCACACCGCCTCTGGCGCCTTGCATTTCAATGAAGTGTGCCCGAACCTTTGACAATTGAAGCATCTCATTGGAGATGGGATATACGGGCGCACTTTGAGTTTATAAATGCGGCATCTATCATCTGTGGCGGCCTAGGGCGGTCAAAGGTCAGCACAAGAGAAGCAGTGTCCACCAAGGAACCATCCTGCCTCCGCTTTATTCGCCTAACCTCGATTACACCCTGATCGGCCAGACCCTCCTTAATATCTTCTATGTTACTATTAAGAAAGTCCCGACAAGTAATCACTCCCTGAGATATATTTAGTCGCTTGTGGGGACCAGCTTCCATGTATTTCTGTAAATTAAGGATGGCTGTTACTTGGGAACGGTTATCCGCTTCAACGCATACAGAGCCATCATTCAGTTTTCTTATGCTTTTAGTTTTGCCCAATGTGCTCTTCAAGAACTTGTGAAGTTTGAAGGAGCATTCGTTAGAGAATGATCCTTCTTTCTTCTTTAATACAAAAAATCTTCCCCAGTTGTCTTCTTCGAAGTCAATAAATTTAAACGAATCACTATCTTTCTTGTGGCCGCCCTTGGCTTTCTTCCTTGGCGGAGAAGAAGGGCTACATGGTTGCAGGGTAAATTGCAAACCAGATTCCGTCAATCCAGCAGTACTATCCAGGTCCATGCTTTGTCGTTCTCCAATTTTGTCTAGTCTTATTTGGGAGTTAGAGGATTGGGATACATGGAAAGTATTTACGGAAATTTTTTGGTTGGGATTTGGAAGAGGGATAGGATGAGGGTTGTTAGGTGAAGGAAAGGATTGGAGGATTAGGAAGGAAGAATTGGTGGGCTAGGCCCTAAAAAATTGAATTGATCCTCCATAGTAATCAATAAAATTTCGTCGGGGCATGTGGTCCCGCCTCCACAGACGCTCAATTAGATCCGATTACTCTCCGGATGGACCATCACACCCCGATATAGTCAGGTACCGCGGAAGACAACGTTCCGATACGAAGTATCTACCCGTGCCCCCGCGGCCCCCTTCCTAACACTAGGAACCCACCTGAGGTGGAATTCCCTAGCCTTCCTGGAGTCGGGCTATCCCCCAGGTAGGGCTTTCGGGTGAAGCCGGGGCCAAAGACGCGTGTTGGGATCGGACGCCCGCAGGTCGTCGTCTCCCTCAACGCCCAGGATCCTCTTTTCCACCCTAGCCCCAAAGGCTCGTGCCGGCAAGCACGAGGGAGAGATATTTATACTCCGAGCTCTTAACGAGTGCGTTTCCTTGTTCGTGCAGTGTGTGTAGTCGTCTGTAAAGTGTTGAGTGTTCAGGTGTAAGTGGGTGTGTGTGGTGGGGAGCTCGAGCTTGCCATCGCTAGACCCAAGTAGCTGCACACATCAACCACCTCTGCAGCTATATGGAATGTAGGGAAGTATTAGTGTAAGTGTTGTGAGTGTTGTTAGACTGGGATACCCGCATGGGCGCCAAGCTCCCTGAAGAAGTGGCTAGTCCACTTCCCCCTACAGGGTATTATTATTATTATTCAAGAAAGGGGAGGGCGAAACCCTACGCTATCCAAAGCCTCCCTGGGCCGCCCATATAGCTACCCCAAAAGAATAACAACTACCGGGTCAGGAACAAAAGTCCAGGCTCGGGTTTTACCCATCTAAGTTTTACCACATTCCGAACAAATCGGACCAAAACCTTAAAAGAACATAGCTTAAGATCTTCTACCGATATCCTATTTCGGCCAAAGGTACTAAACCTGATCGATCTCCTCACAGCCCAAACAATCCGTCATGAGATGTATGGATCAGGCTACCCTCCTCCATCTCACAGCCTCTACAAAAGGGGGTCAGGCATGAGCCCCATTGTATAGAGATGTCACCTTAAGCCACAATGCCCAGTGAGAAAGTCAACCAGTTGCCCAGATGTGCTGATAGTACCTAAACAGAATATTCAATTTAAGCTCACTGCAATTTTTCGTTTTTGAGATATTCTGTTCACCACGTATCTACATACACGCAGATATTTGCTAAAAACATTTTTTCGTACGCAATGGGACCTGACAGCATGTATTTCCGATGATAACTCATTTACGGAAATTTAACATGATCGTAATACTTCCTGTTACGAGGAAAAAGACAAAACTAAAAATGAAGGTTAAGAAATATTATATTATGATGAAAAGTCCTGGAAATTACCTGGCTTCCAGGTGGAAAGCTCATTTATATTGTAAAAGTTTTTGAATCCAAAAAAAAAAAGATTTTGTAGTAAAACTGAAGGTTATGAGAAAGGAGAAATTAATTAAATAGAGTAAATAAAGAAATGAAAAAAAATAAGTGGAAATATGGATGGATAAGAGTATTTAACGCAATGCACAAAGAGAGTGCTATTTTACCGAACAGGTATGGTTTGTCTGGCAGTATAATATATATATATATACATAGGGTAACGTCCCTTCATTACAAAACACAGTGGCCATGATTCAGTCACTAGATATCAGCATAACTCAATTTCCGAATACATCCATGTTTATTTAGAAATAATAGTGCAACAGGGTAGAATGTCAACCAAACTGCACTCAACGCGATGTATAGATCTTTTATTATTATATCCCATATACCTATACAAATATCTCTGTAAATATAAATAAGCCAAAGTAGAATTGTTGGTTATTTGGTTGTACCAGAGCTGGTCCCATCATCCTACGCTGGGACATATTGTTTAGTCTACCATTTTTCAATTTATATTCTATATATACATCTCTTGTTCACCTGTATATTTATAATAATAGTTAGTTTGGCCTACATAATACCCAACTACGTATTGGCAGCAGGGCGAAGTATCATACTTCAACCGGGAACATGTGCGCCTTTCTTGTTGGATTTTTTTATGTATAAAATGCAATGCACCGGGCATTCAAAGTCAATAACTTTTATTTTATTTATTTATTTTTTTCAATATTAATACACCACCATTTTGTTTTTTGTTCGTTTTTTTTTTTTTTTTGCTTTATTCATTTGAGAGAAATTGGTTCAGTCAAAACCACACACAGCTCTTTGCAAATTTTATTTCTATTATACTCATGGGCAGTTTGTCCTGGACATATTGCTAAAAAAAAAAACTTTTCTGCATTAAAATAAATTAAAAAATTAAACAATTCGTTGCAGGAATTCTCATCATTATAAAATAAAAATTAACGCAATCCATTTCAATAATTTTGGTTCTGAGTGATATCTAGCTTGATACCGATGCTGTAACAATTAAGTTCGGTACCTTACTCCATCACAAGTCTCACGTATGACTTGTATGCCTGGATTAGCACATCTTGAGATGCACCCCACTTAGTGCCTTTAGAAACCATTTCTTCTCAATAAACCTAAGCGTTTTTGCCCTTTATTTACCAGGTTTATCAGGTTGGGGCTGAGAATTATCACTGGTGCCCCAAAATCTACGCCTATAGCAGCAATGGAAATACAATCAGGCATCGAACCATTAAGTCTTAGGAGAGATATGGCGGTGCTGAAAAACCAGTGAGCGATTAAGGCGTACAGGAATAAAGTACTGGGACAATTATAGGCAACCGCCTCAAATGTTAAAGTCTCAAAAGACTTTTTTATCGACTGCCGAGGAGTTATCTTCTAAGTATGCCCAGTCCCAAAAACTGAGCGACAGATGTTTCCAAATGTGCAAGTGACAGGCCAAAAATATCTCGCCGAAGGAATGCTGCACCTTATTAGAGATTTGAAAAAATGAGATACTGCTGACCACGAATTAAAAGCTCTAACCTTAGAAACCATTTCTGAAAGGTGACCCGAAAATATTTTCATGCAAATGAAATATTGTAATTCGGATGGGTCAGCATTAGATGCTGTCTCCAACACGAGCGCGGGAGTCTATTCCTCAGTTTTTAGTTTGGCTGAACCGGTAGGAAGGGTTGCCTCAAATTTCGATTGGGAAGTTAGAGCAGTTCTTTTAGCTCTAAAACAAATATCTCACTTAAAGGTAAACAAGGTAGTCTTATTTATTGACTCGCAAGCGGCGATAAAGGCATTAACTACCTGGGCAGAGACCGAATCGTACGACGTTATAGACTGTCGTAAAACCATTAACGACCTAATCGAGAAGGGAGTAGAAGTAGTTTTACAGTGGATCCGTAGCCATTGCGGCATAAAGGGAAACGAGGAAGCGGAGAGACTAGCCAAGTTAGCGGCAGGTATGACCCAGCCGAGGGATCCATTTCATTTGAAACGGCTAAGTAACTTCTCCGGGCAAGTGTGAAAAAGGAAACGGCAGAATTACATGAGATACAGTCAGAAGGCAAACGTTGGGCCATCTTCCGTCAGAGCGTGTTGCCACCAAATAATCTGCTGCGAAGCGAAGCAGTGGCCTGTTTCCGATTAATAACCGGACATTACTAGCTACAAGCACATTTGTATAAAATTTGGGTTAGTCGATAATCCGGATTGAGTTCTCTGCGGGGCCGGGCACATTAATGGAGATCACCTCTTCGAGTGCGAGGCCCTTGCTGATTTAAATACACCAACTAATGAGGAGCTCTCAGCAATAACAAAGATATATACTGGGCAGCTAGACGTCGAATGGCGGAATGCCAACTATGACGTAGGGCATTGCGAAAAAAAAAATTCAATAATTTCTATTCTATAGTTAATTTTAAATTGTAATAATAATAATAATAATATAATTTATTCAAAAATACAAAAAAACAATCAAATATACAACTGTTAATAAAACAAAAGTATATACGGCTTGGATAAGTATCCGTCAGCCGGAGGTTGATGCGATCAATTTTCAGCTTCAAAAGTAAAAATACAAAAGGCAACTAAGAAAAATTAATATAAAATAGAAGAAATTAATTTCTTTCTTGGTTTCTATGTAAATATAATTGAGTAGAACATGGAAAGAATGATATGATTATACAAGATTGAGAAGCAGAACGAGCTATGCACTAAACATTATAAAAATAAACAAACTGCAATAGTACTCTTTTTGTTATAATTAATCTGTCTAAAAATTGAACTCTTGAACCAATTCATATTTATAAAACCATGCAGAGCGAACGTATTTAATTAACCCCTTACAATTCAGTGAATTCAGAAGGCACCTAAGAGACTGTAGCGAAAGAGACCTCACACCTAAGTAGAGCAAGCGAAACTCCGCTAATATAGGACATTCTGCAAGAAAGTGCACTATATCCTCTTTGGCTCCACGATTACACAGTGAACAGAGTTCTATCTCTCGCTCAGCCCAGGGTGTAAAATTCAAAAATAATAATTCCCCTCTCATTTTAAATAACCATCGCAAATCGTCTAAGCGGACAGTCTAGAAGGACAGTCCGCATCAAATGAAAAAATCCTTACACTCAGGTCTAATTTCTTATAGAATAGAAATCGTGAAGATTGTCCTGCACGCATCACAGACTCATCTCTATACGCTAGTCTGATTTCATCTAATAGAACCGACAACTGACGTTCAAGTAACATTACATTATTCGCAGAGAATTCCAATTCGCAATTATATTTCTGCGCCAAAACAACCCATTTCTCAAACCAGAAAGTTCTGCGCCTGATGACTTCCAACGCCAGTATCCTGAGAAGCCGGTGTCCAGAAAACTCCAGTACCTTTAGACAATATCTGAAGTGTAAACTTAAAGTGAACACTTCAAGCAAATCAACACCCGTTTCGAGATATAGCATGTAGATAGGGGTAATCGATGGGAGAGAAAAGAGCTTCTTGATAAAAAATCTCAACAACTTTTCCAGGGCCTCATACCGCTGGAATCCCAAATCTGTGCCGCGTAGCAGGCAATCGCTCTGCATACCGAATTAAATATCTGATATTTATGAGAGAGAGGCACCATGTTAGTTGAAATAACTCCCATCCATACAGAGTTTAGGGCCAGCTTGGCTGCAGAAACCTTCTCCTTAATGTGGGTGTCAAAGCTGAGGCGAGGCGTCATAGTAACTCCCAGATATTTGTAATTATTAACGACCTCAATTTCTTGGTCACCATATCGCCATTTCTCTTTTCCCGACAATCTACCACCCTTCCTGAAAACTACAATTTGCGACTTTTTTAAATTAACTTCAAGACCCCAATGTTGACAATAACTTTTAAGAATGTTAATATTCCTTTGCAACTGCAAAGGATTCTCATCCAGGATAACAATGTCATCAGCATACATTAAAATCTTAACAACTGTATCTGCCACACGTACCCCACCCTCCAGAAGCTCTGGCAAATCGTCCACAAAGACAGAAAAGCGTATTGGGCTCAAGAGACAACCTTGTCGCACACCACTGGCCACACTAAAAAACTCCGATATACCATTGCCGCCTCTTACCGCACAAAGAGTTTCCCTATATAAAGCTCTTAATACTGTTATAAATTTGGAGGAAACACCTAAATTCAGCAGTTTAAGAAACAATGCAGAACGATTGACCCGGTCAAATGCGGCAGAGAAATCTACAAAAAAACAATAAACTTTTTTAGCCCTTGTTAAAAACTTTAATTTAATAATATTGCACAAAACAAACAAATTATCAAGAGTTGAATATCCACGCCGGAATCCGGCCTGATATTCACTTAGCAGATTATTTGCTGATATATAAGTTTCCAAACGCCTTAAAAGAATGTCCGTGGAAATTTTGGCCACCGCGTCCATGCACGAAAAGCCTCTAAATTAACAACATTATTTATCTCTCCTCGTTTAAATAAAGGAAAAACAATAGCCTTACTAAAAGAAGAAGGGGTTGAACCAACGCTGTAAAGGTGATTAAAAAAGGAAAGAAGTCTTTCAAGCATAATGTCTGGGGCGTTTTTGTAGAGTTCTGTAGTAATTCGGTCTAAACCGGGCGCCTTATTGTCCTTCAAATTTGAAATAGCCGCTCAAAGCTCATCAAAAGTAAAAGGGTCATACTTGTAAAAAGGGATACTTCTATTTTAAATTGTATCCAATTTTTATATTAGATTTAATTATCAAAATCCTGAATGATTAATTTTTTTTTTTTTTAATGCAAAAATTTACAGATCTAGCTGCCAACTTTTAAGTGCTTTAATAATTTTTAGTGGTGAACCGGACAATGGATTGAAATAGCAGTTAATTGCTAAGCGTAAACAGAAAACATATACAAGTGGTGGAGGACAAGTGGCCAACCTACCAATAGAGGCAGGTAGAGAATAATGACATTATAGCGAGCCAATAGTGAGCAAACACATTTGAATTTTAACGGTCTCAGATTCCTCAGAACCGCATAAAAAACGATTTTCTTGGAAATAAAAGTGATGCGTATCAATTTATACAATAAGCATACCAGTTTTAAAGAAAATTGAGAAAATTCCAAAAAAAAAAGCTCATAAACCTTTTTCTGTGAAATCGCATTTCCGGTAGACAGGAAATTCTTCAAATTTGGAATTCTGTCAATACTTCTAATGTGTATTAATATTATATAGGTCGTAAAACCATTATATTGAAGTGGTACTTTAGAGGAAAGGAGGAGGGAGGTTGCTCTTCTATCAGGATAAAAATCAATTTTTGTGAAAAAAGTTTTGTTTCAAATAAAAATGATAGGCATTTATGTGTCTAGATTACTACTAACTTTTGAAATTTAAAGAAAATCGTTGTAGCCGGTTTTGAGAAAATCGCTAAAAACTAGGAAAAATCAAACATTCAGCCCAATCGTACTGCCGGATGATGGGTGTTGCTCAAATCCTTTTTATCAGTTGAGTTGGTGCATATAAACGAAATATCCAAGTTTAAGCTTCCTGAGAGTACACATACATACATACATACACACACACACACACAAACATACAAATTATTCGCTAAATACATTTTTTTTTTCGACCACCAAGGACCTCAAGAAATGTATTTCCAAATGAAAATTCCAAGTTTCGAAAATTTTCAAATTTTCCTCTTTCAGCAGGAAGAAATAGTGGAAAAGAAATCTGATGTGAAACATTCACACAACTTTCTCTTACTCCAATTTTCAAAATTGTAATTTGACAAATTTTATAGTTGGTATATAAAATTTAATGAAATTCGTTGGTGTTTTTATACGGAGAAATTAAAAAAAAAAAAAAAAAACTGAAAAAACTTCAGTAAAAAAACACACTTCCGGTTTACTAATTTTCTAGGAAACACGGAATTTCAAAAACATATTTAATTCTAATTAATATTATTTAGATGATAGAAGTGTGTAAATAAACTGAAATAGCATTTTAGAGGAAACCGTAACCCCCATCTCTCCCCCAAAAGTGCCCTTAAATGAATTTTCCCGAAGAAATATTTTAAATAAAAGTTGTAGCTATTTGTATGTGTAGTTGATATACTAAATTTAAAGAAAATATTTGGAGCCATTTTTGAGAAAATCGCAAAAAAAAAAAACTACTAGTAAAGAAGTACTTCCGGTTGAGGAATTTTGCCAGATAACCTAATGTCGGATCCTATTGGTCATACCTAAACGGAAGGAATTTCAGTTTGAACTTTCAATGATTTTTCGTTTTTGAGCTATGCTGTTCGTACATACATACTCGTACATACATACATACACACACACCATTTTCTAAAAAAAAATCACTTCTTTGAACTCAGTGGACCTCAAAACGAATATTTCTGGTGAAAAATTCGATATCGAAAATATGACACCATTACAATACTACCTCTTACTAGGAATAAGAGAAATTATTGTATTCTGAATACATATTGTATTCTGATTACAAAAAAAAAAAAAATCTGGTGTGAAACACTCACACAACTTTCTCTTACTCCAGTACTCAAAATTATAATTGACAAATTTTATAGTTAGTGTACCAAATTTAATGAAATTCGCCGAAAAGTGAAAACACTGTCCAGTAAAACTGTCCGGTTTACTAATTTCCTTGAAACTCGGAATTTGGGTCATATATTATTCTAGTTATTTCAATTTGGATGACAGAATTGTATAATCAACTGTGATAGCATTTTAAAGAAAAACATAACCCCCCTCCCCCAAAAGTCCCCTTAAATGAATTTATCAGGGGAAAAGTTTCAAATAGAGGTTGTAGCTCTTTATATGTATAGTTAACAACGCTGGTTTAAAGAAAATCGTTGGAGCCATTTTCGAGAAAATACCAGAAAACTGAAAATTATACTTCAGTAAAAACGCACTTCCGGTTATCTATTTTTTTTCAAACTCGGAATTTCAACAACATATTTAATTCTAATTAACATTATTTAGATGACAGAATTGTCTAATATACTGAAACAGCAGTTAAGATGAAAACCTAACCCCACCCCTCCCCCCAGAAGTGCCCTTAAATGAATTTTCCTGGAGAAATGTTTCAAATAAAAGTTGTAGCTCTTTGTATGTGTAGTTGATATAGCAAGTTTAAGAAAATCTTCGGAGCCATTTTTGAGAAAATTGCAAAAACGTAAAAAAAACAACTAGTAAAGTGGTACTTCCGGTTGAGGAATATTGACACATAACGCACCGTCAGATCCCATGGTGATACCTAAACGTAATATCAAGTTTGAACTTTCTACGATTTTTCGTTTTTGAGCTATGCTGTTCACATACATACACACACACAGACTCACACACAGACACACACACACACACACACAGACCATTCGCTAAAAACCACTTTTTTGGACTCAGGGGACCTCAAAACGGATATTTCCGGTGAAAACTCGATATCGAAAATTTGACACGATTACAATACTTCCTCTTACTAGGAGTAAGAGAAAGTAATAATGAATTTGAGAAACATAGCTCATTTAATAAATTAAAAATAAAATTGCTTGTTTTAAAGACAATCACTTCTTTATTTCAATTTCTCATCTTGATTATGAAATGATTTAAAAAATAACTTTTTGTTTCCAGTTTTGCCCAGTTCTTTATAATTTATTATAGTAAATTTCATACCAATGGTCTTAGTAAAAATGCAAATTGTGGGAAAAATTATAATAAAAATGTAACTTTAAAAGGCAAAATAATAATAATAATAGAGCAAAAAAGATATGAATGAAATGGTACTAAGCCTGTTAGAATGGCATATCTGTAATGAGGCATAAGTCAACGTGCTTTGCTTTTTATCAAGCCTCAATAAGTACAATGGTAAGCCTTCTTCTTTCCTCAACCTATATATATATTCAATGTTATAAACGCATCTGCATTTGAAAAGATAGATGGGGTGTTAGAATGTTAGGGACGATCCCCTTGAGGTTCTTCAGTTTATAGTTATTGAGGGTGTAGAAATACAAGAGAGGTTGTACAGAGAGGTTTGGACCACTAACACCCACTATAAAAAGCGTATTGGACACTCCAGTAGAGAAGCTTACTTCTTTTTTTATAACATACTGTAACATCTGCTTAGGGACAGTCCTAGTTTAATTGGAATCGTTCAAAAGAAGTATAACTGTTGAAAAAAGTTCGTTATATTTCTGTATAATAACAACACTTGATAATATATAAAATGGGTTGATCAATACACATAAACCATCTTCAGTAAATCTAATTATGTTTCACTGTTTACCAGAGTCACCCTTAGTTTTTGAATGTGTTGTAATTTTAATATTTGTATAGTAAGAGCTCTTTCTTACTATTTCAATATTTTAATAGTAAAGAACTTAGTTCTTGAATCTCAATAATCTCGCAGTTGGTGATTTGTCTTACAGCCATGATAGGCGCGGAAACTTTGACCCTGATCGCTGCAGATGAACTCCGACTGAAGTGTTGAAAAAGGCAACTTCAGCCTGCAGTAAAGAACGGTGGGCGAGAAAGAGAAGAAAGTCAAAAGAGTTATTTAAGGAAGTGGACCCGGTAGACTTTAAATACAGCTAGATTATATGGTTGGAATAGACGAAGACTGAGGCCGTAAGTGCACAGTGAGGTGGTTTTAGCATTTGGAGATGCTCTGTGACTATCTGACATAACACACTGAAGAAAAAACTGCTGAAGAGAACTTGATGCTCTCAACAACTATGCCTAATAATGCCCGCAAGGGGTATCTGTTGCATGCAGTTACTTGGGGAGTAGCGACCCCCGGGTTACCAGAGCTCAGTACACCATGCACTTCGTCAGAACAGTATACAATACATCTAAACTACATCACTCTACACTTTACAGGCAAGGACAAACACAGTACACAA
>JAAEAF010011026.1:0-22086 GCA_011037195.1 Triatoma infestans
TGTGAAACACTCACACAACTTTCTCTTACTCCAGTTCTCAAAATTATAATTGACAAATTTTATAGTTTGTGTACCAAATTTAATGAAATTCGTCGAAAACTGAAAAAATGTTCAGTAAAAGCGCACTTCCGGTTTACTAATTTTCTTGAAACTCCGAATTTTAGCCATCTATTTATTACTAATTAATTTTCTTTGGATGATAGAATTGTATAATCAACTATGATAGATAGCACTTTAGTGAAAAACATAACCCCACCCCTCCTCCAAAAGTGCCCTTAAATGAATTTTCCCAGGGAAATGTTTTAATTAAAAGTTGTAGATATTTGTATGTTTAGTTGATATATGAGGTTTCAAGAAAATCGTCGGAGCCATTTTTGCGAAAAAGTGATAAAATCATTTAGTAAAGTGGTAAAGTAAACGCACTTCCGGATATCCGATTTTTTTCAAACTCGGAATTTCGGCAACATATTCAATTCTAATTAACATTATTAAGATGATAGAATTGTTTAATAAACTGAAAACCTAACCCCCCTCCCGTATAATTGCCTTTAAATGAATTTTCCCAGAGAAACACTTAAAATAAAAATTGTAGTTCTTTGTATGTGTAGTTTATATACCAAGTTTGAAGAAAATCGTCGGAGCCATTTTTGAGAAAAACGCAACAAAGTAAAAAAAAAAAAAAAAAAAAAAAAAACCTATAAAGTGTTACTTCCGATTTGAGGACTTTTGACAGATAACGGACATCAGATCTCGAGGTGCTAACTCAACGGAATATCAAGTTTCAACTTTCTATTGTTTTTCGGTGTTTGAGACTATGCTGTCACTACGGATACCACATACACTCACATACAGACCATTTCCTAAAAGCCAATTTTTGGTCTCAGGGGACTCAAAACGGATATTTCCGGTGAAAACTCGATATCGAAAATTTGACCGGAAGTAAATTTGACACGATTGCAATACTTCCCCCCGCGATTTTCTTTACTAGGAGTAAGAGAAAGTAAAAAGAAGAATTACACACACTTTTGAAATCCGATTTTTGCCTGCCTGCTATATTTTATGGTCATTCGAATGGTTCCGGGCGTTCGCCCATCATCCACATGTTTTGTGAAGACACTGTGATAATAACACAGACATCCATGTAGTAAACTCAGTTTATATACAATATTTGTCGGACTGTTTATCAACACGTTCATGATAATGGGCGAAAGTCCGAAACCGGTCGAATAATCACAAAATGAAGCAGCATATCAAGGAAAACGACACTGATATTTTCCAACTCTGCACACCCAACCACAACAACAATTTCATAATGATGAATAATAATATAATTGCTTAAAAAACATGATAATAATTTAACTTGGAGTTACAAAAATGATTTTGTCATTAGATAAAAGAATCTAGGAAACAATCGTACATTTTAAAGAGTAATGAATAAAAAATACCCAATAGGGTAATAAATAAAATTATTCACGCAGAAAATATCTTCGTAGCAATTAATGGAATAATATACAATGATAATTCGAAAAAGTTGACTGTTTAGATGTTATGTAATCATTATTTACAATTTCATGGAATTTATCTTTCATCAGTAAACTTCAGACATCGATTATTTTGCAATAATAACTTAGCTAAGCTTGAAAAATAACGTCACTATTTATATTAATTTGTTGTTGATCTTATACCAGGTAAATAATAGAAAGTATTGTTTGAAAAAAACTTAATGCATAAAAGAAAAATTATGCATCATTAGTGGGCCGGAAGCGACTTTTTAATTGAACTGAAAATAAAATAATAACGCTATTAACCGAACTTTATAGAACACTGAAAGTCTTTAAAATATTTATTATCCGAACTAAAACATTGAAATTTCATGCTATACTTTGATTTGTCAAGGATGTTAAGGATCTTTACTCGACAATTATTTTTATTTTATTTAATGAATTTGCCAGAAGAGTAATAATTTCAATAATGTATGTTATTTTTTAAATTTCTTTCTTATTCATATTATGTTTTATAATTTCTACTTTTGTATTATACCTACCAGAAAGTTATATTTTTCCTTTTGTTGCGGACTCCACCGTAATGGTTTTATAAAACCCGAATACATTATTAAATAAATAAATATTAGAAAAATTAAAAAAATTCTGTAAAGACGCATTTCTGGCTAACTAATTTTCTTCAAATTTACAATTCTAGCCATGCTTTTAATGCATCTTGATATTAAATAGGCAGTAAAAGTATTAATTATCCTAAACAGGTACATTAGAGGAAATGTTTAACCAAAAAAAAACCCCTCCCCCTCCAAAATCAAATTCCCCGGAAAAATTATTCAGATAAATGTGATAGGCATTTATGTGCGTAAAAAGTATACGAAGGTTAATGGAAATCACGAAATATCAGGTAAAAACAGTGTGTAAAGTTACACATGCGAAATTTAAACGAAACCTTAGTGTCAGATGATACGAAACCCCAAGTAAACATTGTAACGGTACAATTTTAAAGAACATTTCTTGATTAAATTGTATTAATCACTTGTGTGTAGCACATCAGATTTTATTTGTTCACATTAAATATTGTAACGCAGCCAGTGGTGCCATCTAGGAGAGGAAGTAGGAACCTCAAATTCTCTTAGTGACCGCTAGGAAGCGCTGGCGACGCGCTCTAGTTATTTCTGGAAGGATTGAGAAGATTCTCCACCGGTATAAATAGTGGGATCGCAGAGACTTCGGAGAGTTTTCCAGTTACAAACAAAGTGTACGTTTGTGGAAAGTGTATAAAAAGTTAACAAAGTGAACTTTTGTGGTTTAAACTGTGAAGTAATTATTATTATGTGTTGTATTTTGTAATTTATTGTGTATAACAAAAAATTGGTGTTTTCTTTATTGAAGTTTAGAGTATTTTATCTATACGAACCCACTTGAAACTGGTTGCAGTAGCTAGTTTAGAGGGAAAAACGTTACAGTATGTTAAAAAAGGCAATAAACATTCTGTAAGTTAACTAGTTCAATTCAAAACACATTAAGAAATAAAAAAAATTATAAAAATCTAAGAAAAACCTAGCGGATAAAAATAAAAAATATAATTATAAACAGAAAACTGGATGAAGAGATTATTAATAAATTGTTATAATAAAAAAATTATTTTCTTGATTCGTGTTAACAAGAGGCAAAGAATAACGATTAGTTCCAGAGTAACATTAACATTATTGTGTAAAGTGCATAGTCAGGTGAGAATGAGAGAGTTAATTTTGAAAACTTCTTTTCTTAAATAAGCTTGACAAAGAACTAGCAGCCATCTTCTATATAGTATGTATGAGAGAAGATGGCCTTTCAAACTATATACATTATTATATTATATAGGAACATATACACAATCAAACACATGTCTGGTTCAGGGACATGAACTGTATTAAACTTGCCTTCCAAACATTCTTCTTTCCAACCTTTCAATATCCTCCTTATTCTCTACTATAATGGAATTTAATAGAAATAGAAAAGAAAAACTATAACATAGAAAGAAATTAATAAAGCTTATTAGTATTATTACTACATTCTCTTACTGGTGTAAGAGAAAGTATTGTGTACAATTTATGAAATTGAATTTTCACCAGAATTATACGGTTTGAAGTTCCTTGTACCAGAAGAAGTGGTTTTGAGAATTTGGTGCATGTGTGTGGTGTAATTAATTTATACTGCTGCTACAAACTTGTCGGTTAAGACAGAGAGGGTGCTCCTATACAGTCATACTCTGATATATAAATATATAACTTTTATTACCATTTTTACTTTCTCTTACCCCCTTAGTAAGAGGAAATATGTAATCGTGTCAAATTTTTGAAATCGCATATTCAACGGAAATATCCCCGTCCTAAGGATAATAAATACCCCACACCAAAAAAGTAGTTTTTAGAATGGTCCATGTGGATGAACAGTATAGCTCAAAAAGGAAAAATCGCAACGTAAGTTCAAATATTCCATTTAGGTGTTATCACCATGGGATCCGACAGTAAGTTACCTGTCCAAATTCCTCAACCGGAAGTACCATTATAGTGATTGTTTTTTCTTTTTTTCACTTTTTTGCGATTTTCTCTAACGATTGTCTCTAAACATTGTATTTCAACTACACATACAAAGAGCTACAATTTTTATTTGAAATATTTCTCCGGGAAACATTCATCTAAGGGAGAGAGTGGTGGGGTTAAATTTTCCTCTAAAGTACTATTTCAGTTTATTACACAATTCTATCATCTAAATAATATTAATTACAAATAATAAATTTTTTTTTCGAAATTCCTAATTTGAAAAAATCGGATGACCGAAAGTGCGTTTTTTACTCAAAAATTTTTTCAGTTTACTGCTATTTTCTTTCTCAAATAGCTCCAACGATTTTCTTTAGGCTATATATGTGCGAACTATAAAAACAAAGAGCTACAACTTTTATTAGAAACATTTCTCTGGGTAAAATTATTGAGGAGGTTTTGCGAGGAGGGGTAGGGGTAGGGATATGTTTAACGTCTAAAATGCTATCTTAATTGATTATACAATTCTACCATCCAAACAAAATTTATGCCGAAACAAATAGATTGCCAAAATTCGAAGTTTCAAGAAATTAGTTAAATCGGAAGTGCGTTTTTACTAAACAGGTTTGTTTCAGTTTTTTTGTGATTTTCTCCATAAAAACACCGACGAATTTCATTAAATTTGGTATACTAACTATAAAATTTATGAATTACAATTTTATAAACTGCAATATGAGAAAGTTGTATATATGAGTGTATCACACCAGATTTTTTTTTTATGCGATTAATAACTGTTTTTGTTATTCTTGCATAAATCTTTAAAGTTAAATCTATTTTTAATATTATATTTAAATAATTATTAATAATCAATATAATTTTAATAATTTATTGACAATTCTATATTTAATATTGATAAAAATCATATTAATTTATTTATAGAATAGTTACAGGTATGCTATTTATTGTATGTATATATTCGTGGTTATCTAAATATTCTTGTACTAGAAAAAAAAAATGGAATATAGTAAAGCTGATATTATAAGTAAATAAGAGAGAGAGAGATGTGTATTATTATCTTATCTTACAGAAGAGAACTACATTAATGTTTAACTACGTCCTTATAACTCTACTCTGTGTACTTTACCAATATTGAAGATTATTATCCATAAAGTGTCTTGACACATATTTATAGAACAAAATATTCCGCTTCTTTTTATTTTATCATGCAATTATATATATATATAAAACCCAATACCAGCTTGTAATTTAATAAGCAATTACTAGTGTATTTATTTCCGATAATGTAAATCAACATTATTGCTTCCACAAATTTAAACGAGGTTTTTCTTACTGGAAGTGATTTTATATCCGAAGATATGTTTCATTATTTGGGCATTTGTCTTATTATATAATCTACAAAGATTATAGATTGAAATAGTTTGGTAAAAAAAAAAAAAGTAGGGTTTTTGGGCGACGTAATTTAGATTTTCTTGACGCGAAAAATTTATTTTCAATTTTCATATAACTGTTAAGTGAATTTAATTGTTGATGTGGTTGGTTCCGCAGAGCTGGAAAGCATCAGAAATATTTTCAGTGATAGCCTGCTTCTTTTTGTAGTTATCGACCGGTTTCGGGCGTTCGCCCATCTTCAGGATGCGTTTGTCAAACATTGTGATAACACAGACTTGGACAGAGCACGGAGTGTGTAAACTGAATTTGCTCTGTGGAAGTCTGTGTTATCATACTATTTGACAAACGCATCCTAAAGATGGGCAAACGACCGAAACCGGTCGATGACCACAAAAAGAAGCAGGCTATCATGGAAAATATCTTTGATGAATTTAATTGTATTTGACTTCTTTTTTTTTTTTAGAAATAACAAACCCTTCTTTTTAATTCTATTTATAAGAATGTGACTTTTGGAAATTTTTGTCGTATGCACATTTTTAGAAGTGGACATAGTTTCTATATATATATAAACTATATGTACTTTTCGGCTTCTGCAGCCATGAAAAACACCCAAATTTCCGGCTAAGACTGCGTCAGTGGTTTACGAGACACCGACGATTTGCATATTGCAATATGCTTCTTCAGGGTCGTTTCACCTTGAAAGCTAATGAACAATGAACTTATGTACAAAATTCTTTGATCTAGTAGAAGCACAATGCAATCGGATCATTGCTTCAGAGCGTATCGTCGGTTTCTAGGAAACCACTAACGCGCTCTCAACTGGGAAACTTGCGTATTTAATAGTTTATGTAAAAATATTATCCTTAGATGTAAAATAATTCAAGAAAAAGTAAAAAAGTACTTGATGTTCTTAGGGCAAACTATACTGACAGCATTATTATAAATTAAACTTAAAAAGATATGGTCGATATGGCCCAAGTTTGCTAGACAGAGTTATCTATTATTATATGGATTTTTTTGGATCTAAAGTTTACAGGAACCTAAAGACTAATTCATCACATTATACTATATCTTCCATACATTTTATCTATATCACATTTCAGAATATCACTATCAGAAAACTGGTACAGTAATACATCTTGTAACACACAAAAACTTGGAGCCAGTGATTATCATCATAACAAACGTAGATAGACTGCGCGATAAACCGAGAAAATAATAAAAAAAATTGTTTGTCTTTAAAAATAAAACAAAAATTTGGTGTGGGAAACCTTCCAAATGTTTTCTTTTACACCAATGTAATAAATTCGTAGCCTATAAAGTGTTTTCAAATTTAGTATTTTTAATTTAATTAATACTGAATTTTTAAAATCCATATAATTGTTCTTTAAAGCCATAGGTTTCCTTACAATGTCCAAAGGGAAAAATAAGAAGCTCCATTATACAGCTGTAACAATTGTACACTGTCTAAGAGAAAAAAGTTCATCGAATAAATACTCTTTACAAAATTAACTAAATTTAAATAATAAGCAACTAAAATGCCATTGTAATTAACCTTTAGTCTTATGAATTTGGTTTTAGTGGCAGTATGGATTGAATTCAACATCTTACACAAGGTTGCTGCAACCTAGCGGCGTAAGAGGTGCACCATATCCTGGCGACAATCCAGCAATCAAACTACGTATATATATATATGTGTGTGAGTGAGTGTGTGTGTATATATATATAAGTATAAAAACACATCTATTTTGGAGAGCGAGTTCGGTTTAGTGGTTATGAGCATGGACTTGTAACTAGGAAGTCCCCAGTTCGAGTTCCGCGTACTGCTAAATTTTATATTCGTTAAAAAAATAATAATAGTAAAATATGTACTTCCGCCCCGTCAATAACACCAAAGTGGGCCTATATATATAAAAAAAAACAACACTTTGATCAATTGTGGAGGCCGATATAGTATATGATATCTGCGTGAGTGTCTATTTTTTTATGCACACATGTAGAGAGAAATACTTCAGTGAAGCAAAGCTGCTCAACGATATTGAGTTGCTAAACGACACAGCGTACCAATCAATCGACAGACATATGTTTAAACCAAGTTGATTTTATAAAGTAAAATATCTAATAATAAAGAGAAAATAATTTCTGGGACCTCATGGGTGACTGAAATAGTCAAGATGGTAGAGAGAAAAAACATACTTAAATATATGAAACATTTTCAGCCATGCAAGTGCTGTGATATTATGCCCAGAGAGTAAACAATAACGCCCTCCATAATCGGAAGCAAGTCATTGAGGCTGATGCCAACGCTGTCCAAAAAATATCCCTTAAATCCTTGGGATGACACCTCTCGAGCCAAAGCAACAGGTCCTGCACCCTATGCAGGCCCTGTCTCCAAATTGGTCTCTTAAATTTTTCCTTGAAGTAGGGCATACACTTCTCGTAGAATTTGCTCCTTTCCTTCTCCGCTTGACTTTCGTATCTGATCGTTGGGTCCAAAACAAAAGCAAAGTCACTGATTTCCTGCAGGGTCACAGATGTCGGCACGATGATGGATGATAAGATTAATAGACGCTAAATTTTACATCAACTACTTCATAATTTCAATTTTTGTTTTATTTAGGCCGAAGTATTGTCTTGTTATAAGATGGTGATAAATTGAACCGCTTTTTCAGCCAAGCTTGATTTTATTTTTTTCACATATATAGTGGTTTACAGATTTTTCTTTTTTTCCCCTTACGTTTTGGCACTAAGCGTGCCATCCTCTGAGGAGTACTACAATTTAAACATTATTCACAAATTATTACATCAATTTTTAACATATATAAAGTATACTGAATAAAAATACAATTAAACATTTAATTTTCGTCCAAAAATTACTAACCATATTACAATCTGCTTTTACATATAATTTGTTCTATAGGCTTCGTTATTTATTTATTTTTGCTAACATTGTCTGTTATATGTCTAATTCGTCTAATTTTATTAAAACTTTAATCTGCTATAAATTTTTAATTAGGACCACGTGGTTTTCTTATTGCATACTTTTCTTTATTATTTTTTTATACTTTCTTGTCTGTAAAACTTTTAAATTTTTATTTTATTATATATTTATATTATATCCTTTAATTTGGTATTTTTTAATAATCTTTTACATTAGTTAAATAATGTAGGCAGATTAAAGTTTTAATTAAAATTAGACGAATTAGACATATAACAGACAATGTTAGCAAAAATAAATAAATAACGAAGCCTATAGAACAAATTATATGTAAAAGCAGATTGTAATATGGTTAGTAATTTTTGGACAAAAATTAAATGTTTAATTGTATTTTTATTCAGTATACTTTATATATGTTAAAAATTGATGTAATAATTTGTGAATAATGTTTAAATTGTAGTACTCCTCAGAGGATGGCACGCTTAGTGCCAAAACGTAAGGGGAAAAAAAGAAAAATCTGTAAACCACTATATATGTGAAAAAAATAAAATTTAAGCTTGGCTGAAAAAGCGGTTCAATTTATCACCATCTTACTTCATAATATTCTAAGAAAATGAAGCAGGTTATCATGAAAAAAATCATTTTGTAATATTTCCCTTATTTTTTATTGTATTACTCAATCTTTTATTAATTATTATATTTGCATTTTTTATTTTATTTTGTTCAATACATTATACTAAATTTGTATTCTTATTTTCATTTTGTAATAAAACGTGTCGTTATGCTAAATTTTTGTATTTGCTTATCATTTTATGAAGTTTATAAAATACTTTTATGAGATATAACCTAATAAACGTTCTCATTCCGGGGTTACTAAAAGAGAAAGAGGGAGTGAAAGAGAAAAAAGAAAAATAGCGATATCTGGTGGTGAAAAAAAAAACTTATTTTGAAAATAAATAAAGTTATATTTATTTACTCATATTTTTAAAATAATCAAAAAGATGAATTTTTTTTATTGTTCGAGAATGAAATAATAGAATTTTTGTTAGTAGCTTTTGATAGCTTTAGAAGAAAAGTTTTATATAAAAACAATACATTTTGTATATTTTATTATTTTATTTAAAAAAAAAAAAAGAAATTGAAAAAGCTGTATAAAATTGGTGGAACACAATGGAAACATAAGAAACCTAAAATTGTTTACTAAAAAATGGAGAATTATACACAAGTCAGACAAAGAATTAAAGGAAACAGGGAATTGTGTACGTGCTTTATGCAGCTTTAAGATTATTCACGTAACTATGGGAACATTGTTATTAACAACGAACGTAGTACATGATACAATGTCTGTGCAGAATATTCAGCCAATGGAATGGTGATATATTATAGAGTAACAATACCTCTAGATAATACTTATTAAATATTTATATATAATTTTTGTTCATAATCGGATGATTGATCAATAGTATTCCACAAGGTAGTATGGATTAAAGTATCTAGGGTCAGTTTTTTTTTTTTTGGATTTGAGCTTGGACATAAGCAGTTAATAGCTTCAACATACGCTTCAACGACATCTAAGAAATCGATAGTCAAAAATAACTAAATGTGAACCACAAAAAATCCAGCTTTGGGAAAATTTAACATTAAAAAGAATCATAAGAATTTTCTAAGAAAAAGCTAATTGAGTTTCCACTAATTTGCTTTAAATATAAAATTCTATATTTTAATTTGGTGTGAAACACTCATACGACTTTCCCTCACTCCTTAATATATATAAAATGACACTTTCTTTAAAATTTCAAAATTGGCTCATTTGTCCTTAAATAAATATATAAATAGTAGGAAGATAACCAACCTACTAACCCAAGCAGGTAGGAAAGTGAAGAGCGTGCCAATAACATAGAACCAAACCAATAAAACTGAAAGTAACCGCTACTACTTCCGCAAAACGATTACCCAGAAATGCGTTCCTAATCTACAGTTTCTTTTCAGTTTTCTGAGATTTTCTCAAAAACGGCTTCAATAATTAATTTTTTTTTGAAACTTAGTATGCTTTCTTTTACACCAATGTAATAAATTCGTTGCCAATAAAGTGAATTCAAATTTAGCATTTTTTAATTTAATTAATATTGAATTTTTAAAATCCATTTAATTCGTTCTTTAAAGCCACATAGGTTTCCTTACAATGTCCAAAGGGAAAAAATATGAAGCTCCCTTATATAGCTGGAACAATTCTACAATTTTCTAAGAGAAAACACACACTTTCAAAGGCATTTTGGGAGTTTAGTGACGGAGCCTGGGCGCGCCGGTGTTCCTAGCAATGCTAAATGTGAGCCGTCTAATCTATAATTATTTTCATATAGGGCAGTTTTTTAGCAGTTTACTTGCTTCATTGGAATTGTGTGTTGTTGTTTTGTTGTATTTTATTTTATTGTCTACTTAAGCTTTCTTAGTGCAGGTTCAGGAATGTTTGGAATAGTATTAAATTAATTGTGACGCCTAAAACATGCGTGGGTTTTGTTAATGTAAAGACTTGTAAACAAACAGTTTCTGAATTTTTAGATGTTGTTATTTAGGATTAGTTAGATTAAGATGGATATTCCCCTCTCAGGAATATTGACCAGTGGGAGACATAGGGAGGGTAATGCGCCACGCAAAATGTTTTTTCCACGCTCAGCTGGTTCTCCTTTTAGGGTGTTGGTACGTGCGGGCGGTTATGAGCGCGAGCTCCGGCACCACACTAAAGGTGTGTGTATATTATTTTTTTAAAAAACATTTAAAGAACTACACCTTTTATTTGAAGCATTTTTTTTCAATAAAAGGTGTTTTTTTTTGGGTGAGGGCCAGGATTACTTTTTCCTCTAAAGTGCTATTTTAGTTTATTATACAATTCGATCATCTAAATAATATTAATGAGAATTAAAAATATTGCAACGTTTATTCCCTCTTAACTAGCTGCTACTGCAACTAGTTATAAGTGGGTTCGTATAGATAAAATACTCTAAACTTCAATATAGAAAACACCAATTTATTGTTATACACAATAAATTACAAAATACAACACTTAATAATAATTAATTCACAGTTTAAATCACAAAAGTTCACTTTGTTCACTTTTTATACACTTTCCACTTTCCACTTTACGTACACTTCATTTGTAACTAGAAAACTCTCTTAGACTCTCTGTTGTCCCACTATTTATACCGGTGGAGAATCTTCTAGAACTTTCTCGATTCTTCCAGAGAGAGAGCTAAAGCGCCGCCACCGCTTCCCAGCGGCCACAAGGAGAACCTGAGGTACCAGCCTTGTCTCTTAGAAGACACCACCGGCTGCGTTACAATATGTTGTTGAAATTTTAAGTTTGAAGAAAAACGGATGACTGAAAGTGCGTTTTTACTGAAATTATTTCCGGCTTTTTACGATTTTTTTTTTTTTTTATAAAAACACTGGACAGATTTCATTAAATTTTACCGAACTTTTTGCGGAGAAAGTCTATTTAAAGACAAGGTTTGCTCAAAAAAAAGTCATTTTATTAAAAGTTGAGATTCTCTTAATTGATATAAAATTTTGAAGATAAGCAAATACTTAGTAAATTTGTCATTTAAATCTTGTAAAGTACTAGAAAGCCGTGTGAGTGTTTTACACCAGATTTTGTATATTATTATTTTTTTTTTTAAATTAGATATCAAAAAGAAGTTATTTTGTTTAAAGAATTTTTTATAAAACTCAAGGGTATCAAATGATCATTATTTCTGTAATTATTTATTTATTTATTTTTAATATTAAGTGAATGTGTCAATCAAACTAGAAAATCAATCAACGATCATTCGCAGTACACCTCTACTGCGGCCCTGCACTTGCTCTTGGTAATTCAAAGAGAACCATTTTTTTTTTTTATACTCCACGACTGCCTGGACACCTACGTTTCAAGAATATAAATTGTGTCTTGATTGACCCATTGATTCAACTTTTCACATTTTACTTTGATATATCTTGTAACTTTTATTTTTTTTTTTATAAATTATATTCTTTTATAGATTTTTACTTTCATTTTTTGCTTTCTTTTGAAGTATAGAAGTTAATTACTTTAAAAAAAGAAAGAAAAAGATTAATATTAATGGCTTATTACATACAGGAATTATTATTGCTCTAAACTGTTTTATTTATTATAATAATCATGCAAGTATCTAATAATTTTGTTATATTTCAAATTCAATGACTTCCTTGCATTTTAATAAACGGATTTTTTTTTAATAACTTAAAATTTATATCAATTTTTTTTTGTTTAACCTTTCCAGTGCTTGGAAACAAATATAACCTTTCCATTGCTCACAAAAACTCCAATCCTCTAAAAAAAATTATTTTCTAAACTAAAAGACCCCCACACCCACAACTTTATTATCAGATATAATTTATAAAATAAAGTGTTTACAATGCCCAGCTACATACATAGGACAAACATCTCAATATTTAAAAAATACGACTCTACCAATATAAATACGACTGTAAAACTAAAAAACCGACTGACATGACTACAGCACTAACGAAACACTGCATACAATACAAACATGAATTTGACATAGAAAACACTAAACTTCTCTCCATCACCAATAATAATAGAAAAAGAAATACGTATGTTAGAAATGATGCATATTAAAAAAAAAAAATTATCTATCAATTTTAAAATAGACACCAACAACCTATCCTTCAGTTATAACAATCTCCTGGAATTTCCAAAACAACATACAGACTAAGACACGGTTTTCCCATCCGCTCTCCTAGCCCTTTATAAACCTTTAACCATCCAATGTCCGTAATACTTGGTATGTTATGGTTAAACTAGAGTAATTACTACTGTAATTCTAACTGAAAATTTGTGTAAGTACATTTCCTTAGTTATTTCCATACTTTACTCTTATATATGCCACATATTGTCAAATTTTCAATAGTTGTGATTTAGTTTAATATTGATCTGTTCTACAACAATAGTTTAAAACAAAATTTAAATGTGCTATATATATCATACTTTTTATTTAGTTTATTCATATAGGTTATTTAAAAAAAAAAAAAAATTATTTTGAAAATATTTATTTTAAGTTCATATTATATGTTGTTTCTATTTTTTATTGATTTGTATTAAAACCTTTGTACAGACCCTGAAGAAGGCAATAAATTTGCCGAAACGTCGGTAGAAATTTAAAAAGAGTTCTTTTGTATGACCGAACCTCAACATCCAATTTATAACATTCAATTATTACATTTTTTTTTCCCTCTTTACAATTGACAATATTTTTTTGACAATGTTATTTTAATAATAATTATTTAATAATATCTAATATTATTTAGCTGGAGAAACGGTTAAGATAGGCTAAATAAAATCCAATTTAATTGGAAGAATAAGATTAAAGCTGCCGCGAAACATTTGAATTCATTTTTTTTTTTTTAAGAAAAAAGGCCAAGACGCAGCAGCAGTCGATGATCTTTAAGCTTTGTTCAGTAAGCTATGATTACTACCATTTCCCCATTTTTTCTCACTATGGAGGGCCATGTAATATTTGAGTCATCTTAATACTCTAACTCTGGCTTCTTGAACTCAAAGTTAATAAGAAAAAAACTAGTGAAATAAGTACGACTTACGAAAATGCGAGTACTACTTTAAATATATTTTAAACTCAGGATACTTAACCAATTTGATATTGCTTATTATTATATTCATAAAGTGAAAAAAGATTTAAATATTTTTTTGTATTATTATTTAATAATTTTTATATATTTTTGTTTTTAAAGTAACCAAGAGAAGTGTATTCGATGATTTTTTTTTATAATTGATAAATAACATGGAAAGCCTATAATTTTAGAAAATTAAATTTATCGCCACACAACAACACTTTCCGTGTACGGTAGCCACCGTTGATGTAACGAAATTACCGTATAAATTAATAACCCTGCAGGTTATACTCAGTAATTATCTATTGCAGTTTAGTGAGATATGCATCATATAATACTCCATACATAAGGAAATCTTAGAACCGCATTGAAATTAATTATAGCTTTTTTATTTATTATCAAAAAAGAATGAAAAGAATAATTTTTTGCAAAGTTCACTAACATTCCTACCAACCACTTTGTAAAAATATAATTAACTAAGTATTTTATTTTTATTTATATATTCATACCAAAATAGCAAAAATTAACTCATTTTAATTTTCAATATATAACAATAAATACATGTGTACAGCGTTTTTAAGTACTAGACCAAAGTAAACTTCTATCAATTATATTTAAAAATAGAAAAACCTAACCTAAGAAAAAAAATATTTTTATTGGGAGGTTGGGGGTTGATAAGCACGTTGCGAGACCCTCGCCGTTAGGTTCTGGCCTTCGCTATCTAAGAAACCTTTTTTTAACCAATGTATAACTTATTTTGAATAATGTAACAAACTTTGCTCTCATTCATAAATCGTTTTTATATCCAAATATTTTGATCAAACTATAAATTTGACAGAAGTTTTTCTTAACTAATTCATTGGTTTTAAACAATGTTTACCTTTACCCATCAAACCTTTTTACTTTCTCTTACTCCTCCTAGTAAGAGGAAGTATTGTAATCGTGTCAAATTTTCGATATCGAGTTTTCACAGGAAATATCCGTTTTGAGGTCCCCTGAGTCCAAAAAAGTTGTTTTTAGCAAATGGTCTGTGTGGTGTGTGGTTGTTAAATCACAACTTTTATTTAAAACATTTCTCCGGGAAATTGAAAATTCAATTAAGGGCGGCACTTTTGGGGGAGGGGTAGGGTTAGGTTTCATCTATTTCAGTTTATTAGACAATTCTGTCATCTAAATAATGTTAATTAGAATTAAA
This sequence comes from Triatoma infestans, assembly GCA_011037195.1. NCBI lineage: Eukaryota > Metazoa > Arthropoda > Insecta > Hemiptera > Reduviidae > Triatoma > Triatoma infestans. The sequence continues at coordinate 15,229 of JAAEAF010011026.1, forward strand.
TATGCTGTTGAAATTCCGAGTTTGAAATAAATAGGATAACCGGAAGTGAGTTTACTTTACTACTTTACTAAATGATTTTTTTTTTTTCCATTTTTTCGCAATTTTATCAAAAATGGCTTCGACAATTTTCTTGAAACTTGAAATATAAACTAAAAAAACAAAGATCTACAACTTTTATTTGAAACATTTCTCTGGGAAAATTCATTTAAGAACACTTTTATGGGAGGGGAGGGTCATGTTTTTCTCCAAAGAGTGTCATCGTTGATTATACAATTCTGTCATCCAAACAAAATTAATTAGAAATAAACAGATGGCCAAAATTCCTAGTTTTAAGAAAATTAGTGCTTTTACTGTACAGTTTTCAACGAATTTCATTAAATTTGGTACACAAACTATAAAATTTGTCAATTATAATTTTGAGAACTGGAATAAGAGAAAGTTGTGTGAGTGTTTCACACCAGATTTTTTTTTAATCAATTTCTGACCTAATTTTAAACACAATTTGGAACAATTCCTCGGAAATTCAACTATCACCCATTTCATTCTAAATTGCAATTACCGAGAATGTATTTTAATTAAAATCAAATACTCCCTTTTGTTATAACTTGCTCTATTTGTAAAATCCACTGTATCTGGGATTTGTTTTGATCTTGTTTTCACATATTGCCGCTAGATGTCGGGCTAGTTAATTATATTATTATACTAGTGAGAAAAAGGTTATGGCTGCTTATATTTTTTATAACTGTGTTTAAAAGTAGAATTTCCCTCACTATTTGATTTAATAATTATCACTTTATACAGTAGTAGAAAAATTAATATTTAATTTTTTTTTGGTATTGTGAACGTATTTAATTTTTAACTAAAGTTTTTGAGCTTTAACTATAATTTTTCGTGTCACAGTCTATTTATACTGATTTAGCTCGTGTAAGTCTGTATTATTGCATTGTTTATTAAGGCACACTGATGATGGGCGAAAGTGCGAAACCGGTTGATGGACCAGGCAATCACAGAAAATATATCCGATGATTTTCCATCTCTACAACGGAACCACATACAATCAATTTAATTTATTATCCTATCCTGCTTTCTAATCTGATGGAAGGTGTATGCTAAAATTCTAAAAACCCTATGGGCGCTACGGCTCATGAAGGGCCAAGGCTTGCCAGACGGCGATTTGTATTGGGAGACGCAGTAAGCACGCCGCAGTTCCGACGCTGTTTAGTTCCGACCTTCGCTACCTAGGGCGCTACTAACAGTAGCTTCCCACTTTTCACCACGTTGCTGGGTCAACACCGATTTTGCCCTCACGGGAATGGAACTCTGAATCCTCACACGAAAGGCGAGTGCGCTAGCCACTAGACCAATCTGCTAAAATTCCAAGCTTGCAGAAAATAAGATATTACTTGCAGGTACGACTTTTTCACTAAATGGTTCTTTCAGTTTTTCACAATTAAACGGCTACAAAAATTTATTCAAAAACCCAAGCTATAGATTCGACCTTTACATTTTTTGCTGAATAAATTAATTCTATAAAGAAATTTGTATGTTGTAAAATTATTCTTCAATAAAGAACTTCTGTGTCTGTGTAGTAAAAATTCCACCTTTATTGAGAAAATTTATTAATTAGAATATTGAATTATAATTAGAGGAAGATTTGTGACCGTTATAACACCAGAATTTTTATTTTTTTCAATCAAATTTGTTTAAATAAGGAACATTAAAAAAAAAAAAACTTTCTGACAGTAACATCCTACATGTGTAAACACAAACATCTACATATTTGGAGGAGTTTCCAAAAAATAAATTCTATTTAAATTTATAACTTTTAGTAAAGTTTCGTAATACCATATAATTCAGAAAGTAATAAAACTATTTTTAAGTGTTTAATAGGTATCGATTGTTTTTATATTATATACTAATAAAGTATGATAACATAAAATTCTTTTATAAATAACCTACAAATTATGTTATCGATAAACTTTCGCCCACTTTTGTTTAAAAAAAAAAAAAAAAAAATCAACATTGAAACTTTATTATTAATGTCAGCGTAGGTAGGGTTTACAATTTTTGTTTCAACACTTGAAGCCAATAAAGTGAAAATGCTTTAGATTAGTATTAAATTTTAAGTATCTTGTTAAAGATATAAACACCTGGTAATAGTTTCAATTCAGCTAATAGTATTATCGTTATGTAGATTATATTGTAATCATATGCGGAATTATAACAGCAACTGAAAACTTGAAGCGCAACATAGAAAAACACTGGGAGAATGCTACCACTCAGAAGGAGGATTGTTTCATATAAACAGACGTTTCGCCAATTATGAGATATTGAAGAGTTGAAAAGTATTGACATTGAATTATGAATAATAGAAGAGTTGCTGGTTTACTTTTTTAAACTAACATTTTGTTTGTAATCAATATTTTCTAGAGCATAATTGTTTTCTGTGTGTGTATGTAAAAACATACATATTTCAGGCAAATTAGCGACGTTACCATATATTTTTATTTCGGCTCACTCTTGGGAAGCGGAAGTAGTACGATCGAATTTCAAACCGGAAATACATTTTTTGAGGACCCTGGGTTTGAAAAAATATATTTAGCGAAAGGCCTATGAATATCTATCCATCTATCTATCCTATATTTGAACAAAATATCTCAAAAACGATAAATTGCAAGGGGTTCAAAACTCAAATTTTTTTTAAGCACTACCATCGGCTTCTGATACCAAGGTTTCGGGCAAAATCCATCACTTTACTAAATATTTCTTTTTTTTTCTGTTTTTGCGATTTTCTCAAAAGTGTCTCCTACGATTTTCATTGAACTTTCTATATATTATATAATATACGTAAATACCTATTAAATACCTACCATTATTTGAAAACATTTTCCTAGGCAAATTAAATCAAATTTTTTGGTGGTTTCTGGGGAAATAGTTGCATTAAGTTGTAATAGGATCCGAAGAGCGGAGAAACATAAAAATGAATCAATCTAGTTACTCGCTAACTAGGCCAGACTAGCATGGGAGATTCTACACATATACTCGTATATATATATATATATACCGCCGATCTAGCCTACAAGAGAACAGTTTTACAACAGTTTACGACCAGTGCACAACCAGTCAGCAATCTTCAACCTTCTCAGCCAGTCTGTCTCTTTATATATCCTCTCACTACCTTATACTCTCACTTGTGTTAACAGTGTAAATTCCTTGCAGTTTATGTGTTCTATTCATTATACAGTGTTCAGCATATATTCTACTTTATTTCTTCAAATTCTATTCTCTCAAATTCTCTCTCCGTCTTACATCCATAGATAAAGGAGTGGCTGTGAGAGCTAAGGCGCTGGTCTGAGATCTCATAAATCACAGGTTCGAGTGACCCAACCGTCAGGAATTTTTTTTAGCAAGGCAGACTAGCCGAGAGTATAGCGAGAGAAACCAGTATTCGATCTCAGCCTATATCAACTTTTTTTTGCGTCTGCAAGGGGTATCTGTTGAATGCAGTTACTTGAGGAGCAGCGATCCCACGGGTTACCACAGCTCAGTATTCCATGCACTTCGTCTGAACAGTACACAATGCACTTACAACTCATACACTCTAAAACTTTACAGGTAAGGAAAAATAAAGTACACAAACTAGGGTCTCCGTCCCTAGTTAATTTGGCGTAAGCCATGGGAGAAGGAAGGGATTAGCTCAGTGGTTAACGCGCTGGACTAGCAACACGGAGATACCGGGTTCGAATCCAGTATGCTGCCCTTGGATTTTTTTTTCCTAGGAACCTCTACAACTCACTTTACGGTAATGGGCAGTGTTGTCTTAGCTAGAGGGCTGAGGGGACACAATAGATCTTTCAGGTCGCAGTGCGATAATCCCCTAAAACAAACTACATCCATTATAAAGTTTTCCTTTTAAGTACCATATCAATATTACTTATGGTTCAAATAATTATATAATATTAATATACTTTTGAAGAATTCCAAAAAAGAAAGAACAAGAAACGAATTCCAAGCAAGAATTCCAAATTTGAAGAAAATCGTTTAACCGGAATTACGAGTCAAAAGTTTTTGAGTGTTTTTTCGAAAACAAATATCTCAATTCCTTTAAATCTGAAATTGTAAGCGCACATATCACTTTTATTTGTAACATTCTTACAAGAAAATTGCTTTTAGATAAATAGTTCTGTGAAATGTGTAGCGTTTAATTAAGAAATGTATAATGGATGTAGGAGGAGAGAACTGGGTTTGAGAGATAAAAATAAACTGGAAATAATGTTGAACACTGTATAATGAGAAAGTATCACAAGCTACCAAAACTTTACGCGATTATAGAAAAATGCTAGCGAGAGAGTTAGAGTGAGTAAAGAAAAAGGTAGTATATAATTGCTGATGCGTTGTGACTGCTGAATAACTGTTCTAAAGACTGCCCCCTGTAGGGCTACCGCAGCTATATTTAAACAGAGTCTCCCACTCTAGACTGGCCTAAATAGTGAGTGAGACTCTCAATTTGTGTGTGTGTGTCTCTCTCTCTGCTTTAGATCCTCCTCTTCGGATCCTATTACAAATTTTATTTGATTTGTTCAATGAAAGCGGTGTCTAGTGGACTATATATGTAATCACTCTTATTCTATCTGCCTGAGCAGATAGCTGTCCCTGTCTCCCTCTATATTTTTTGTTAGAACAAATGAGTAAAATCTGAAATGTAAGGAAAATTTGCTATTTTATATATAAGTGTATTGATAGCAGTAAGAGAAAGTTGTGTGAGTGTTTCATACCAGATTTTTTTTTCTTTTTGTCCTGAAGTAAGAGAAAGAGGGAATCATTTGTTTCAACTGATGTCTCAAACAAGTTTCTTAATTTTTTTTTAAAGTGTTGCTACAACCCCTACTAATTTTAATTTTTTTTTTGAGGAATTCATTAAAAAAAATAACTTTTTAAGTGCTCCAACATGGCAGAATGCTAGTGCAAACAATCCTAATTCAAATGTAATGATATTTTTCTTATAAATTTGAAAAACAGATTTCTTTTCTTTACAAAATGTTATCAAATTCAATATGATGGAATTAATATAACGCATACTTCTAAATTAATTTTTATTTACTGTAAGTTTTCTCTTTATCTCTTTCTAGATGAGTGTCTTGTTTTTATTTACACTATATTTTGTAAACAAACTTCTCATTTAGACATGAAATAATAACAAATTTAATATAATAATAAATGCGTGATTATACAGAATTATCAACAACACATGTTTAAAATTAGTAATCATGCTTTTACAAATTTTATTTACTATTCATTCGTTGTCCTTACAGCTGGTGATTCCTCTCCTTTCAACACATTCCGACACATAATTTGCTAAAAAAAAAAAAAAAGTATTTTTTCATACTCAAAATACCTTATTAAAAAACACGTTTTCGGACCTTATTAAACTTAATTTCGAAAATCTGGCTTAATTAAAATATTTTCTCTTATTTGAATGTAAAAGAAAGGAAGTAAAAATCATTATTTAATAAAAAAAAGAAAAAAGAATACTTAATAGATGAAAATTTACAACTGTACATGTTTACTTGTTTGTTTTAAATTGTAAAAAGAGTTCAAAACAAGTTGTTGACATATAGAAGAGGAGATGGACAAGAAAACTCGAGTGGACAAGCTAACGTCAAGTGTCAGCTGCTTGCTGCTGTTGTTGGTAGACACACAAAGAGGTGGACGTGTGGTGTCCAAAGTGGGGAACTTCTATTTAACAGTGTGTTCTAAAACTACTGGACTATAGGAGAACGGCAAGCCTGAAGGTAAGAAAGAAATGGTGGTGGAAACTACAGTACAAAAGAGAACAACACATCAGTCCGTCCACCTTGGTCAGCAAGGAGAAATAACACCTCTCGCACACTACCTCTTACTGTACTGACGCCTCGGGCAGAGTCAACACTAAGAACGTCCTTGAACCGTCATTCCATTTTTAGTTTTAAAGTTGGCCGTTAGAAAGCTCCACTAAACAGACTTTATACAGAATAAACCAGCATTACCTGTTGTTGGACATTCTGTAGCAAACAAACCAAAAAAAAAATCAAATCAATTTTAACTGTTTATATTTCATTTTATTACTAAGTACCGTAAATAATTTTATTAAACTTTTTAACAACTTTTTGCTTTCTCTTATAAACTGTAAGAGGCAAGTATTGCGATCGTTCAAATTTTCGAAATTGAATTTTTTTAGCGGATATACACGTTTTGAACTCCTCTTTGTGAAAAAATAAATATTTTTTGGGAATGTTTTGTACGTATGTATGTATGTATGTGTGACTTTGTATGTGAACAAAAAGCTCAAACTTGATTCGAAAAGGATTCTAACGATTTTCTTTAATCAAAATAATCGCAGCTTTACATCGCAACCCCACAGAAACCCTTAATAATTAAATTTTCTCAGACAAATTGAATCTTGGATTTTTGCTACCGAAAAGCAATATATAATATAGTATTTTCGGTTAATTGATTTTTATTCGGAATCTTCCGGCCAGATCTCCTAGTACAAAATGTACAGAGAATTAAGAATATTAAGTGTAAAGCCCTGGCGATTTTATTTTTAACTTATGCTTTCATACAATGCATTACACACACACACATACACACACACCACACAGTGTACTATTCAGAATACTCAATTCGGAATTTGTAGCGATCGCAATTAAAGAAAAATAAAATATAAACTAAAAAAAAAAAAAATATACGATTATCTTTAATAATAGACACTATAGTGTGTTCATTTACCTTTACCATATACGAGTAATTTAATTTAATTGTAAATTAAACAATTAAGATTTCATATTATAATTAAGTACATGTGTATGTATGATATAA
>JAAEAF010011027.1:0-14528 GCA_011037195.1 Triatoma infestans
AGAGATCACACTGCTTTTATAAATACATATATTATTCTTTATGCAAGTTTAAGTATATTACAATATCACACTGTATCTTAATAAAATAACGTTTATCTAGAATAAAGGCAAATATCTATCATTGGCACTGAGCAATTCCTGAAGTAGTGTTTCGATGTTTCCACCTTGATTTAGCACAAGTCTGTCCTTAAAATATTTCTTCTCTTTGTTTCTTCTATTCCTCCCCTTTGAGAAGAAGGGGGTAATACAATGCAATAATATAATTGTTCTTGAACCGTACCAGTAACTGGACTTGTATACCTGGCTAGCCCTTTTGCAAGGGAATGTGACATTTCTGATTTTTTTTATAATTTAATATTATTTCAAGTTTCTTGCATCCATCACAACTGTATCCTAAAAGGACAATGTATTATACGGTTTTAATGTCTATATATTATTAATAAGAATTAAATTTGTAACCTAAATTCGAGTTAGACCAGTTGGCTAGAAGTGCTACTTTTCTGGACTTTTTTTCTTCAGTTTCCTGTTATTTTTTCATATAGAGATTTTTTTCCTTTAAAATTGATTTTAGAGTAACCTTGGGGAACTGGGAGGTCCATGCTTCTCTCAAAGAATCTTTAGATATATATATAATAGATATATATAGATATATATAAAATATATATATATACACCTTTGAGAAGAAAATTTGTTATTTATTATTAGTACGAATTCCACTGAGAAGTGAATTTTATACTGGAAGTTTATTCCCCAAGTATGGATTCTTATAATGGGTATGAGAAGGAGAAAAATTGGGTTTATGAGATAAAAAACTGCTGAACACTGTACAGTAAGGAAAATAACACAAACTGCCTGGTCTTTACAAGAATATATAAAATGCTAGTGAGATATTTAGAGTGAATAAAGAAGAAAGGTTGTTGACGCGTTATGACTACTGTATGAACTGTTGCAAGATTGTTGGAAGACTCCACTCTTTGGCTAGCACTCAGATTCTCCACTCTAGTCTGGCTTAAACTAGTGAGTGAGACTGTCAATTTTTTGTGTGTCTCTCTCTCTCTCTCTGCTTTAGGCCAATTATTACAATGCTTCTAACAAAAAGTAAGCTGTATTTAGACCACAAATGGGTCCATTGGTCATCTTGAGCTTACATCTTGGGCTATTCCGTGAGATAATTTTGATTTCAAATTCACCACAGAAATGTGGTGTGTTTTTTTTTCTTTACTTTGAAACTATTTTTATAACAGTGTACTTATTACACAATAAGTAAATATGTTGTCAATGACTCTAGGGGGTATGACTCTTCGAGGAACTTGGACGGAGATATCTTCCCAAGTATTATTCTAATTTCACTGGCTACTGAGACGGTCGCGATGACAACGGCGTTTCAGCCGTCTTCATAGGGTTGCCTGGAATATTTGGTGCGGGAAGTCTCTGAACGAAGGGATTAGGATGATGAGCAGTGGTGGAATCATAGAATTTTTGGCAAAGGCATTTGACTAGTTGGGATACAAAAGGAACATTAATGGTCGGAATAGAGGATAATATTAGACACATAAAATGGGGCATTTTTGTGATTCGACGGAGGACTTTGGTTTGGAAAGATTAGATACAATAGGAAGTGGAATGGTTAGTTGAACCCCAATCCTCGCATCCTTATGTGAGGGATTTTATTATTATGTTGTAAATCACTCTTTTTTATTCAGGGAAGGTTTTAGCGTTTTAGCCACCCGTATTTGTCAAGTAGCTTCGAGTGAAGCTTGTAACGTTGATTGAGGTTCAGTTTTTTCAGTCTCGTATGTGTGTTCCAGGGAGGGACTTTGTCTAAGTACAGCTTAAGGTATCGTATTTTGTCCACAGATCGTATTATTGTCTCATAGAGGAGGATAGGACGAAGGTAGGGAGGCACGACGAAGAGTAAAAGTAATATTCAGGCTTTTGTAGGGATTTACTTTAATTCGTCATTTCCTTAGCCATTCTATGAGGAATTCATGTGGGGCTGAAGGGCACTTGAGGCGAGGATCCGTGTTAGGGGCCAGAATGCCGGAACCATTTGCGTAGGTGAAAAGGATTGTTTCGGAGTGGATGGGAATGTCTTCTGCAAAGAAGGTATATAGCACAGCGCTAGGACACTTACTTGCGGGACACCTGCAAAGATTTGAAATATGGAAATTCTGGACGAATGGAAGCATTCTCAGAAGGAAAGATCGGATAAAGACTTCAGGATTAGGTAAGTAAATGGGAGCACATCCTTAAGATTCCACAGCAACCTTAGTTGCACACTCGGTCAAAAGCCTGGGTTATGTCCAAGATAAAAATGTGGTTCAATTATAAAATTACTTAAAAAAAAAAAAATAATCCGAGGCCCCTTAGGGAATCGAAATCGATTCTCTCGTACCAAAAACGAAGGCATTAAGCATTATGCTAGTCATAGGCCCTGGTAGAGTCACTATGACATAAATATCTTTCAATTTTATTTAAGAAATTCTCTTTTATGAGGAAGTTGAGTTTAGGGTGTTATATTATTTCTCAACGTATTGTGAAAGGAAAATTCTTAAGAGAAGTTATTTATTTGTCCTTGTTCGACTTCTTCTTCTTACTGTGGAACTTTGTGCTAGTTATTTCCCTGTGTGTGTATATATGTATGTACTGAGAAACGCTTTAGCCTGAGGTGACAAGTATTGGTCTGAGTAGGACTACCTCCTTACAAACCAATAAGTTCAGCATTTCTACATTGTTAGAGCTGGGCTTTCCAAAAGAAGAAAAGTTCAAACTCTTTGCTATAAAATTACCCTTCAAGAGTTTTACATAACTTTTCCTCTATAGTTCTTACTTCTATCGTTTCTACTTTATCCGAATATTTATTATTCCTGTCATTTTTTTTTTGTGTACGAATGTAAATTAAGTATTTTTATTTTTATTTATTTGATTTATCGGATGCCGACAAATTTTAAAAAGATTAAAATTTAACAAGAAAGTATATCGCCCATCATTCATACAAAATTTCTTTTTTAATTTTTATGTAAGGGTGTTGTGAGGAGATGTTGGTTGTTGATGATGAGTGATAAATAACACCTTAATATAGGTATAAGATATATAATTGATATATATATATATAAATAACTGACTACCAACGACTTTACACTTTAGAATTTAGTACTGAACTGAACTGACAGACTGACGTGGCTAAAATGATATGTACGGAGTGTGAATCAACAGAATGATGTCTGATGTGTAAGACTGAATTGAACAGAATGATCTTTGACTGTCTCTCTCTCTCATATATATATAAATTATATATATATATACACTGGCCGAGCCTCTCCTCTCTGTGCGAGAGGGGCTGTTTCTCTCCTCTAGAGTGGATGAGTGGTGGGGGTTCACTGGTTCACTAAAACCCCTACATTTTATGACTGAATTAGTCAAAAATGAACAAAAATAAAGTCAGATGTTTTTACTACTGTTAGTACAATCAAAATGACACAATAGCTGCTTTAAAATGACAAATTTTCTTTAAACTTCGCATTTTATTCATTTGTCCTAATTGAAATATGGGGAAGTGGTAGGGGGGATAAATTTCAACCATATTTATTTCTCGATATCGCACAGGTGTGTGTGTTGAGCAGGAACAAAAAAAAAAAAAAAAAATTATAAATCGATTAGGTTTTATTATATTATATATATATATCTGAGAAAAATGGGGAAGTGTGAATTTATTGTTTTGTCCTTTTAAGTTTTCTAGGATCTCATGAATTTAATGTTTTTCTTCAATATCTGTACTGTGTACCCTACTTTCTATTCCTTTGTAAACCTATCACATTTACTTGGAAAAAAAAAAATAAATAAATAAAACTTCCTGGAACGATTGTTTGCGTTAGGGTTCCTTGTGAAGTGGTGAAATGTCAATATCGTGTTTACAGTATAGTTTGTGTGTTTTGTATGTAAGAAGATAGAGAGGAAGGGATTGGGTGAGTATAAAAATATTTCGAAAATACAGAAAGCTAAAAAATGATATTCAGTTTTGTTATGTATTACCACCTCATTTGCCAATAATGTACGGATTGAATTCCATCAAAACGAAATGCGATATTATTTATTATTTTGATTTTAAATTTGTGACAATTTTCTCGAAAATGATTTCAGAGATTTTTTGTTTGTTTAAACTTCGCCTATTAATTATACCTATTAATAATAACCAATCGCTTATTTTTGTAGGAAATATTTATATTTCTAGCAAATTGGTTTTTGAAGTTTTCAGGAGGGAGGCCATTAAGCGTTAAGATTTCCACTAAAAGTGCCACTTCAGTGCAAAGTATGGGTTCTAACCACCTATACCTGTATAAATATTAATATTCAATAAATAGATTGCTACAATTCCACAGGTTTAAAGATTATCGATTAACCGTTAGAATGCCTAGGTAAAAATGGCTCCAAATATTTTTTATTAAACCTAGAATGCTAACTCTATAAATTGTCCTTACAAGTTTTTGCTGGGGGACTGATGACAGTGGCGCTGCCATTAAAGTTTAAAATAATTTGACAGTTAGAATTGAAATAATTATAAATAAGAGAATGTCGTTTTAAATATTTCAGTCATAGGAATTTTTTTTTGTTTTTTGTTTTTTTAAAGTTAGAGGCAATTTAATCTTGGCAGTTGCATTACACATGGATAGAAAATATGTAGGTGCATTTGCCAATGAGATAATCATGACATGCAAGTCACTAAGTATAAATGCATTATTAAAATCATTCCTCAATTTTCTTCTCAATTCTCTTCCAACTAAAAGTTCATATTTTGAAGTATTGATTCACTATATTTGTTAAAAAAAAAATTGAATTTTGATTTTCAATTATTTATAATAAAAAAAATAAAAAATTAAATTAAAAAAAATCAATTATAATTAAGAAACTATTTATAATTAAAAAATTGAATTTGAAATTCTCTCAGTGCTTCTAATTTCAGAATGGTATCTATTACATACTGAAGTGGTTACCTTAGAGGAAAGGTCCCTTTTAAAGGTTCCTTCAGAACATCCAAAAAATTAATATTCCCCAGAAAATGTTTCAAATAAAAGTGATTTATGTGCGTAAATAGAATACAGAATTTAAAACAAAAACAAATCTACGGAACCATTTTCGAGAATATTGAACAGAAAAGAAAAAAAAAATCAGACGGAAGTCTCATTTCCGGTTGTTGTATTTTGCTCGCGATTTTCGTATACAAATACTACATACATACATACCTACATACATATTTACAGACCATTCGCTAAAAAACATTTTTTTCATACTGAGGGATATTTGAAACAGGTAATTCCGGTGAAATCACAATTTTGAAAATTTGACACGGTCGCAATGCTCTTACTAGGAATAAAAATCTGATGTGAAACACTCACACACTTTCTCTTAATCCAGTTCTCAAAATTATAATTGACAAATTTTATAGTTTGTGTACCAACGTTAATGAAATTCGTCGAAAACTGAAAAAAAAACTGTTCAAAGCGCACTTCCGGTTTACTAATTTTCTGGAAACTCGGAATTTAGGCCATCTATTTATTTCTAATTAATTTTGTTTGGATGATAGAATTGTATAATCAACTATGACAGCACTTTAGTGAAAAATAAAACCCAGCCCCTCCTCTAAAAGTGCTCTTAAATGAATTTTCCCAGAGAAATGTTTAAAATAAAAGATGTAGATCTTTGTATGTTTAGTTTATATACGAAGTTTCAAGCAAATCGTCGGAGACATTTTGGAGAAAATCGAGAAAAATGAAAAAAAAAAATCATTTAGTAAAATGGTAATGTAAACGCACTTCCGGTTAACCGATATTTTTTCAAACTCGAAATTTCAACAACATATTTAATTCTAATTAACATTATTTAGAGATAGAATTGTCTAATAAACTGAAATAACACTTTAGATGACAACCTAACCCCACTCCTCCCCCAGAAATGCCCTTAAATGCATTTTCCCAGAGAAATGTTTCAAATAAAAATGGTAGATCTTATTATTATTATTCCCAAAAGGGGAGGGAAGTAAACCCTACGCTATCCAAAGCCCCCTCGGGCCCATATAGCTACCCCTAAAGAGTACCTACCCTGGGACTAGAATGAAAATCCAGGCCCAGGTTTTAACCATCTAAGTTTCACAACAGACCGAGCAAATCGGACCAAAACCTTAAAAGGACACAGCTTAAGATCCTCTACCGACATCCTATTCCGGCCGAAGGTCCTAAACCTAATCTCCTCACAACCCAAACAATTCGTCATCAAATGCATGGGTGTTTCCTCCTCAGTTTCACAAACTCTACAAAAAGGTTCAGGCACAAGTCCCATTATATAGAGATGTCTCCTTAAACCACAATGCCCAGTGAGGAATCCAACCAGATACCTGAGGGAGGTCCGTGAAAGACATCGGACCCCACTACTCAAAGTTCCGTCCGGGCCCCCAATGAGCATTTTAGACTGCCGACAACCCACTGCACTCATCCATAAGGATGAGTGCTGTGAGGTCATCCACGCCTGAAAGCCCGACAAACATGTGTCAGAAGACACACCAACAGCAGGCTCTGGACCAATGAAAGGGAGAGAGGCACCTAATTTGGCAAACCTATCCACCTCCTCATTCCCAAAAATTCCCATATGACATGGAACCCAGACCAGAAGCACATCCTTTAATGAAGAAAGATCTTCCAGTCTTCTAGAACATTCCAACACCAATCTGGAAGTGAAGACACATGAATTAAGCGCCTTCAACGCAGCCTGGCTATCCGAGCAGATACAGACACCTTTTAAATTAGTGTTACGCACCCCCTCATCCAAAATACAGCAAAGAATTGCATAAACCTCAGCCTGGAAAACGGTGGCCCACTCACCAAGAGGCGCTACCAAATGATCTCCCGTCTCAAAATAGACGGCAGCCCCAGACCTACCATCCATCCTGGAACCGTCCGTGTAGCATCGGAGATAATTCTCAGGAATCACACCAGACGGACCCAAATGGTAGATCTTTGTATATGTAGTTGATACATCAAGTTTAAAGAAAATCGTCGGAACTCGTTTTTGAGAAAATCGCAAAAACGTAAAAAAAAATACTAGTAAAATGGTACTTCCGGTTGAGGAATTTTGACAGATCATGTATTGTCAGATCCCATGGTGATACCTAAACGTAATATCAAGTTTTAACTTTCTACGGTTTTTCGTTTTTGAGCTATGCTTTTCATATACACACACAAAGACCGTTTGCTAAAAACCACCTCAAAACGGATATTTCCGGTGAAAACTCGATATCGAAAATTTGACACGATTACAAATTTAATAAGTTGTAGTAAGTTCTAGCTAGTTAAAATCAATTTTACTTGTAAAAAAAATGATTCAAATTCAAGAGTGTTTAGGTATTTAATGTAAATTATTTACGTGTTTTCAGTATGCGTAGTTAATGAAGAACGTTATTGTGATATTAGGAAAGTCGCAAAAAACTCAGTATCCTAGTAGTAATGTCGCGCTAAGGGCTTTCACATCTGGTGTTCTAGCAATCTATTTATTGAATTTAATATTAAATAGGTAATAGAACCGTATGAAGGACCCAAAATGGCACTTTAGAGGTAAGCTTGACATTTACAAGCCCGCCAGAACTCTTCAAAAATCAATCTTTTTAGATAATATTACCGTAAAAGTGATAAGCATTGTGTTGTAACTTAATATGCAAAATTTAAAGAAAATCGTTGTAGCCATTTCAGAGAAAATCTGAAAAAATTACATTCAATAGATTCGCATTCCCGGTTGTCGGTTTTTGACTGAAACTTTCACAGTGAATGCGATATCCAAAAATGATACCAAATATATCTTTCTGCATTTTGAGATATTCTCCTCCTCATTCACACACATACAAACATTGTGACACATACAGACTGTTCGCTACAAAAAAATTTAATCACACTCAGGGAAACCCTAAACATGTATTTTTTCGTGAAGCAGTGCGAGAAGAAGTAAAAAATCAATTTGATTAACTTCAAAAATAAAATAAATAAATAAAAGAGGCAAAATTAGCTCTACTGTGCTAGGTGAGAGTCCCTTCTTTGAATTTCCAGGCCGTAGCTACGCGTAGGATTTTTCTCGGCCTAGACGCTTCTATCATCCGTCTGAGAACGGGCAGTGTTATCTGTAATTATTGAAAAGTTTCCGGGCGCCAATGACCATAAATGTTGGCGCCTAAAAAAATAAAAAAAAAGGAAATAATAATAATAGAAAATAAATAAATAATAAAGCATGAAACGCTGGCACAGATAATATTTATTATTCTTTAAAATACATTTGGTACTATGCCATTTTTTGTTTTTTCAAAAAAAAAAAAAAATTCTTTAATAATTATTAATGTGAACTTCTTTATTATAATGCCAATTTAATTTTTTTTATTTATTTGTTGATTTATTTTTTAATTGGAAAATATTCTGTTATATGTATTCCTCTAGTGTTTTGGTTATACTATGTGGCGTAATAGTGTTTAGTTATTTTATGTTACCTAAAATCTGAGATTTTTATGTCATATCAGTCTGGTTTCATTAATTTTGACCGGTATTGTATTTTTCTCTATCGTAGAGTCGGTTTTGTCTAGTAAAACTTGACTTTCACTTTCAAAGTTTCTTTCATATCCTGCACCGATTATCAATGCGGAAGTTTAAGATATTATTATTATTACATTATTTGTGATTTGTAATTAACTTTGTGTTTTGTTCATTACCGCCTATTATTATTATTATTATTATTTTTGATTGTATTATTATTTAACTTTACCCTTTTACTTAACTGCTCTATTATTTTAAATAGTTTGCTTTCTCTAATTCTTTTATCCAATTTAATGTAATGGTTAACAGGATGTTGTGAATGTTGACGGAGATTGGTAATATTAAACTACACATACGTGAGTCTTTGTTCACAGTATTAAATTTTACGATAATGAGTGAAGAGAAACGTTAGAGTGACCGAACATAGAGTGATGAAGTCCCTGATCTAGAATGCCAGCTTTGGCTATAGGTTATTAGTTAGCACAGCTGGAGTGATAGAAATCCGATAATGATTACTATTAGTTATATTATTTAATAGGTCGCGAGGGCTTTAAGCGTCATTAAGAGTTTTCAGGGGGGGTCGGCGGTAATGTCAGATTAGAGCTTTGGCTAAAGGTTAAAACTAATAGGAGTTTATTGTGGAATCTCTTTAAGTCCTTACCAGAGTGGTGTCGAAAGGAATATTGGGTTGGATACGTAGAAGGAACTGTTAATAAAATGGTAAGCGACTTTTTTTTTTGGATTTGAGTGGTTTCTTCTACAAAAGTTTCTAAAAGGATAAAAATATCGTAGGTTGACATAATTATATACAACCAACAAGTGTGAGTAACAAGTAACAGAAAAATTACGTTAAAGTGAATTTGCTACACGAACTTGGTGAATTTGTTCTGACGATGGATGAAAATCCGAAACCGGTCAGCAAGAAAATAAATATGCATGCTACGACGGATAAAATACCAGATGTTATCCAGCATTGCGGATCCATCCACATATTCAATATCGTATGTTCTTAATGATTTAAAAAAAAAAAAAAAACACATTTTCAATTTTACTTGTTAAACCACAAATGTTGTATGAAATAATAGACAAGGAATAAATATGCTCAGTAATACAGTCCGGGACCTGCTGACAGACTGTTAAATCCAATTTTTTCAGAAATGCTCGGGGTGACCTTAGGTTGAATAACTCCCTTAACCGAAGCAGAAGTACGGGAGAAGTAATCCACGTGGCAGAGCATTCAAAGAGACTGCGGTGCAAGAAAGAAAAAATGTCAAAGCCCACAATATCCTTGAGCTTATCCGCCACCATTTTCAATTCCAAATTTCAAACCATTACCATGACGAAAATAAAAAACGATGAGAATCGATGAAGAGGCGATCATTAACCACTGTCATTTTTAATGAAGTTAACAAAAGTAATAGTTCTCTACGAATTAACTGAAGTTTAGATCTTTTTTCTGCGGACATTCTCTGAATAGCCCTCGTGTAATATAAAACCCTGTATTTTTCAGTTTTTTGGTAGACCTCAAAACTGCCAGTTTATCAATAGAACGTGAAAACGTAATCAAAAAGTCCTTTTGAACCAAGTGAAACCTTGAATATTCTCTAAGTTGATCTCCACCTGCAAAATTTCGTGACTCACGCCCTTAAAATATCAAATTATTTCTTCGGCAACGATTGTCTAGGTTGTCCAAGAGATTATATTCCTCCTACTTTGAGGCTATTAGAACCTCCATCACGCTCATCAGCTTCTGATTCTCTTTTTTAAGAGACCAATCTCATATGTAAATCATTGATTTATTCGTTGGAAGCTAGAAATGCGAGTTTAGCATCCAACAAACAAACAAACTATTCATAAGTTTTGCCATAGAATCCATGAGTTGTGATCTAGATTTACCAGATTGATGGAAGAGTCATCAGACATCTTAGAGAACACTGCTTCTTTCTTAGCAACCTTCAATTCTAGTTCAGGCAAGCTTCTAGGTACAGAAGTCAGATCCTCTTGTGACATAAAACGGTGAACAACCTTTATAAGAAAGGAGGAAAAAAAAACGTTAAAAGTGAAAATGGTGTAACAATTTAAGAATAAATTGCTAGTAAAGAAAAAAGAGTTAGTAATTCTGATGCAGTTGAAAATTAAATTTAAATACTCGCATACAATGCTGCCAACAGAAGGTGATTAATAAGAATGTCACAGTATTATTCAAAAACAGATGATCCGTGCACAGAAGAGAGCTGGAAATAGAAGAGTGAGTGAAATAGAAACAGTTCTCCCACTCAAAGATTTTAAACTGCACACATTTACTCACCTACTCAGCCAGCCCCCACTATTAGGGGGTCCAAATTCTGATATATACAAAATATACTTTTTATTTAATAAACTAGAATGATTAATTAAACACTTTTTTCCTACTGAAAATCACGTTTAATCACGTGGGAACTATTAAAATCAAAAAGTATGATAAAAAATGATATACGATATAAAAAAAGAAGAATAAAACCTCCCAAAAAATTAAAATAAACAGCAGAGAAAACTGTGCACTGTTCGAAAGCAAAACATCAACTCCGGGAGATTTGGATGCGGGTCAGATTGGAACGCTTGGCAGTTCCGTAGAGTTCGTCCTTAAATCCATACTGGTCTCAGTGTGGGGATGCAAAGGAGTCTTTTATTGAAGAATGATAATTTTGAGCGATTCCTGAGCAGAGTGGAAAGGTCTAAATCATGATTTGACTTCTGAGCATTTGAAGTATGAGGGTTCCATGTCAGGTCTCTTGTCTGAGAATAATCCCAGTATTCCTACAAATGTTGGCTTAAGATACACTGTGATTGATTATAGACTGATTTAAGCCTTGAAAATGCCGACCTCGAATATGATTTTTTTTTTTTGCAGCTTTTGGGTAAAGCTTGGCTTTCTTCGTAGCTCATTCGTTCATAGCGTGCAGTTGGTTTTATAGAAGTAGGAAGGCGTCGTTGAAAGCTAAGCTGGTTGATATTGGGAACTTCATGCCCCTACGCATCTGAAGCGCCTCAAAATAGGATTGTTTATTCTATCATGCAATACAAAGCCACGACATTAACACATCGCTTCACTACTAAGTACTAAAACAAACTATAATCTCACCTATTCATATATTCAATTTTTACTATGTCCTAATTATTTAATATAATACTATTTTATTTTAGTTCTTTCTGTTTACCACCTTTCATTCTTAAATACATACATTCAAACATTTACAAACATTTCACTATTTGTACAGTATTTATTGATAAATTTGTATTAATTATTCGTTCCTTTCCAATTCAGATTTGCCATAGAAACTTACTTCTCCTTTCTTTTTTTCAATGAATTTATATATTAATTATCACACTCATTATGTAATTTAAATTATTTGGATTTAAAAGCTACTATGACATTGACCTAGCAACAATTTTATTACTTATACTATTAAATACTTTTTTAAAAGTATATTATCTTTTATGATACAATGTTTATTGTATACAATATTTTAAATTCACAATTATCATTTTTCACTAATATTTATTTCATTATATATATATATATATATTATATGAGTGTGACAAAACTTTCTAACTGGAAGTGAGCGTAAATACACGAACTTGACGAATCCAACTCTGGATGATGTGGGAAAATCCGAAATTGATCATAATTTAAGATAAGAAACAGGTTATCTCTCACTTATTATACAACATAGTGGACCTAAACACATAAGTTTATATAATAATTAAGGCATGGTCATTAAAAATTGTATTTTATATATTAATAATAAAAATAAATAATAAATAAAAAGCATATTAAACTAATAATCTTATAACATAGAATATTGAAATATGACATGGCACATTTTACGATACCCATTTGTGGCATCTTACCAATATTTTGGTTTTTTGCCAGAGTTCATTGTGAACTCATAATATGTTGCCAAGTGTTCTAAATTTATAAATAAAGACGGTGCCTATTTGTTTTTTAGGCAACTCTCCTTTCCATGGTTGCGCTAATGTTTAGTACGTATTTTCATTTAATGTTTTCATGCTTATATATATATATACATACATATATGTATATGTATTTAATTCAAACTAATGCACGAATAAAATGGGGAATTTGAAGAATTTCAATTTTTTTTTTTCCCCATCGACTAATTCAAATATTTTGGGCAATGTATAAAATTCAATACATCTGTTTTAGGGATTTTCGAAACTTTGTTCAGATCGAAATACCAAAATTTTCCCATCTTGGCTGCCAACAATAATTTTTTCACCATTCATATTTTAGCCGAAAATATTGATTAGCAAAATAATAATTTTAAATCAATAATTGCGCACTATTGTTGCTATAATTACTGTTCTAATTTTTGG
This sequence comes from Triatoma infestans, assembly GCA_011037195.1. NCBI lineage: Eukaryota > Metazoa > Arthropoda > Insecta > Hemiptera > Reduviidae > Triatoma > Triatoma infestans. The sequence continues at coordinate 12,939 of JAAEAF010011027.1, forward strand.
AAGCAAATTAGGTTTCGTACTTTGTTTATATCTTTCTTTTCCTCTCTTATATCACTTCTTGATTTAGTTTTTAAATGTACTTGGACTAAGTATGATATGGTATTTTAGATATTGTACCAGTGATACCCCTCCCTTCCATAGAATGCTTTGATTTGATAATTTTGTACAATTATTAGTATGCCTTTGTTGATCTTCTACTTTACATGCAACAAAATGAGTCAATAAGACATTGCTTTTTATTATCTTTTTATACAAACCTTTAATTTGCATTCCCTTATATCAGGTTTATTTTCATCGTTTTAGTAGATTGATTCTGTCATAAAATAATATGTAATAGTGTTTGTGTAATAAAAATAATATGATAATTGTTTATTTTATATTGCGAAGTAATAATATTTATTTGGAGCATACTGATTAAAGGTTATTTATATTTAAAACAAAGAAAAGAGGATATTGTAAGAAAAAATAATAATAATTAATCAGTAACGAAGAACAACACTGTCGGAGGGGGGGGGATGCATTACAATTTTACATTTCGTTGCAATTAATTATTTTACTCAGATCTTTAATGAAAAAATAGAGAATGATTTGAATAAACAAAAAATCTGGTCTGAAACACTCACACAACTTTCTCTTACTCCAGTACTCAAAATTATAATTGACAAATTTTATAGTTAGTGTACCAATTTAATGAAATTCGTCGAAAAGTGAAAACACTGTCCAGTAAAACTGTCCGGTTTACTAATTTCCTTGAAACTCGGAATTTGGGTCATATATTAATTTCTAGTTATTTCAATTTGGATGACAGAATTGTATAATCAACTGTGATAGCTTTTAAAGAAAAACATAACCCTCCTCCCCCAAAAGTCCCCTTAAATGAATTTATCAGGGGAAAAGTTTCAAATAAAAGTTGTAGCTCTTTATATGTATAGTTAACAACACTGGTTTAAAGAAAATCGTTGGAGCCATTTTCGAGAAAAATACCAGAAAACTGAAAATTATATTTCAGTAAAAACGCACTTCCGGTTATCTATTATTTTTCAAACTCGGAATTTCAACAACATATTTAATTCTAATTAACATTATTTAGATGACAGAATTGTCTAATATACTGAAACAGCAGTTAAGATGAAAACCTAACCCCACCCCTCCCCAGAAGTGCCCTTAAATGAATTTTCCTGGAGAAATGTTTCAAATAAAAGTTGTAGCGCTTTGTATGTGTAGTTGATATAGGAAGTTTAAAGAAAATCTTCGGAGCTATTTTTGAGAAAATTGCAAAAACGTAAAAAAAACAACTAGTAAAGTGGTACTTCCGGTTGAGAAATATTGACACATAACGCACCGTCAGATCCCATGGTGCGACCTAAACGTAATATCCACAGTTTTGCACTTCTACGATTTTTTCGTTTTTGAGCTATGCTGTTCACATACACACACACACACACACACACACACAGACCATTCGCTAAAACCACTTTTTTGGACTCAGGGGACCTCAAAACGGATATTTCCAGTGAAAACTCGATATCGAAAATTTGACACGATTACAATACTTCCTCTTACTTAGGAGTAAGAGAAAGTAAAATTATG
>JAAEAF010011028.1:0-32570 GCA_011037195.1 Triatoma infestans
AATAATAACTACAAGTTATTTGCAAGATATTATAAGCTTATTAATATATTGTGAAACTGCCACTGATTTTTAGAGAACGATTCCTGAAGCAAGTGTTCTGGCTTTGAAAGCAGAATGCAGACTGTTTTGAAGGAATGCCCTCTCTAACAAAATGGTTGGCCAAGTGGTATTGTATTAATTTAACGGATTTTTGTGCCTTTGTTTCCCTAATAGCAATGATCCCAAATTACAGTACCTGACTCTTTTCACTGCACTAAGATATATTTAAAAAAATTAACAAAATTCTATTTTTGATATTATAAAATATTCTAAACTATTTTCCAAAACTATTATTTTCTTTTATTTCTTTCTTCCACTACATATTAGTTGAAATTTAGGGAAAAGATATAAAAAAAAAAAACCCTAAAAAAAACCCTAGCATTTATATACATAATGTTTAAATTAAGGAGTGTTTAACCCTCCTATATCCGAACTCACAGCTCAAGTCATTATTATTATTATTATTATTATTATTATTATCCTATCTCGGGTGGGCCATATCCCGGCACTGCAGCCAACAGAGGCTTATTGTGCCACCGCCGATGGTTCCTAGTAGACAAACCCTCCCTCCTTAAGGAGTTTCAGGGCCTTCATCACCAGGTCGTTTTGAGCTACTATCTCCTCAGGTCGCAAAGTACCGAAGGTTTCATACCTCAATCTGATTATTGCTACGCAATCAAACAACAGGTGGGAGGCCGTTTCCTCCTCTTCCTGACATAGTCTGCACAAGGGTTCCGCTCGAATGAGTCCTACCTTGTACAGATGTTTCCTGAACCTGCCATGACCCGTAAACAGTCCCGTCACCAGAGAAATCTGGCTCCTACTCAGACCAAGGGTCATTCGGGTTCTTCGTTTACACAGTCCTGGCATCATCCTTTTACTGTGTACAGCACCCGGGCTTCTCCTCCAGAGCTCTTCATGCTTACTGCGACCCCACTCTCTAATCGCTGCACGAATTGCTCCGCCAGTTATTCCCAGGACCGGCTCTGGACCAATGAACGGAGTGTTAGCCACGTTCCTGGCCAGTTGATCAGCTGTCTCATTACCCTCAACCCCTGCATGTCCAGGCACCCACAACAGCTGCACTTTGTTGTGCCTGGAGAGTCTCGACAATGCCTCTCGACATTCCTTAACCAGGGATGAGATAGTTCTGTAAGCTTCTAAGCAGCTCAAGTCATAGTTCTCTATCTGTCTGCACAGGTTATTGTGACTTGCTTCACACTTGCTAAAGAATTTTAAGGCGACTTTTCTAATGTGGTGTTCAAATATAGTCTATTTTCGTGTTTAGGTGGAGATCTGTAATACGGGTATAGCGAGGGAAAGATGTCACCAACCTTAAGAACTTGTTTTGTATTATTTGTAGCGAGGCGATGTTGGGATCGACAGGTCAGGCTCCAAGAAGGGCAAGCATATAGTAGCATAGATCTTATTACCACCTTGTAGAGGAATAGCTTATTCTCTGGCGAGAGTTTAGAATCCCGACAGAGCATTTGGAATAACATACGGATAGCTGCTTTGCCCCCCTATTGACTCTATCCTTTATATATGAGAGGCAAAAGTCAGCTTCCTCTGCGTGACAATGTGACTGCAAAAAACAGGTATATTTTGTTCTTCCTGCAGGTGAAATCTTTTCGTGTTAAGCGATATTAGTTTCGTGTTAAAAGAAAAAAAAAAATGCATGAAATTACATAATATTTTGTCTAGACCGCAGTATGATATCGTGTTAACCTATTTTTTATGTTAAGCGTGTTCGTGGTATACGTTTTTCATTGTATCTCAAAAATTAAAAATCGTAGGAACCTCAAATTTGGTATTCCGTTTACTATTACGACTGCATCTGTCATGAAGATTTTTGAAGCGAAAATTCATCAACCACAAGTGTGAATAATTGTTGTTTTTATTTGCGATTTTCTGGTAAACAGTTCCAATGATTTTCCTTAAAATTCATATACTATCTACACACACAAACATACATCACTTTACATTGAACAATTTTTCCGGGAAAATTGATTTTTTGGGGTTCTGAGGGGGAGGGAGCAATATTGTCATGCTTTCCTCTAAAGTAGCTCTTCTGTACAATGTGTAGTTTTACACCTACATAATATTAATATACAAATGTACAAGTATAATCAATGAGATTTTTGTACGGCAATAATGGCCAGAGGAGTTTTTTTAAGAAAAAAAATTTCTTTGTTGCTCTACGTTTCGGGTACCATTGGTGCCCTTCTTCAGGAGCTCTGTAAAAATTTATTGAAGAAAATACATTATTGTACAATTATAGTGGTCATGTGTGATGGATGCAAGAAATATAAAAATATATTTAATTTGAAAAAAAAAAATAAAAATCAAAATTAAGAAGAATATTGACCATTCCCTTGCAAAAGGACAAGCCAGGTAGAAGAAGTCCAGTTACTGGGAGAGTTCATGAACCTTGATAGCATTGTTCTCACAGGGGAGAAATTGAACGAACAATTAGAAGACATTCCTTCAAGACAGTTTTTGTGGTTTTTGTGGAAGAGTTTAGCATTTTATCTAGATAAATAATTGATTTATACATAATCTCTGTAATATTATAAAGCTATTTAAATTCACTTAGAGAATTTATTTATTTCAAAAACAGTGGTGATTTCTTGATTATTTTCTAATACTTCACTCTCTTAAAACATATATACATACAAGCCCTTTTACTAAACCGCTCACACCACAAGCCACTACAAACATACAACACCACCACACCAATAATATTTCATATGAAAAGTTCATAGATTTATAAAAAAAAGAAGGTAGAAAAATTTAAATTAAAGAAATATTACCAGAAGAAATTATAAAACAGAAATGACAGTAAATTAAATAAAATGATATTGACAATAAGGTAAAATAAGACAGATAAAGATACCTTTAGGGTAGGAGAGGAGTGAACATTGTGAGAACGTTGAGACTGAAATGAAGAGAGAGAATTTTTTTTTTTAATTTAAAAATATGTTAAAGGGTGGGAGGGATAAGAAAAATGTTTGTAGTGAGGCGTGGCAATTTCAAATTTGGAGAACAAAACTGGCGGGTATCTTTAGGGTTAGAAAAATATTGTTGTAAGTTGAAGTTATGATTTCTTTGTCTTTTTTAAAATTGATAGGATTCGGATAGAAGACGTTTTGAATGGTTGGAGTAAGTGGTTAAAATGGAAGGGTTATTGAAATCGATGGTATGATTGAAAGTCAGAACATGTTTGGAGAGAGCAGTGCTGTCAATTTTTTTGTTAATGTCTAGTTCGTGTTGTCTGAGTCTTTTTTGTAAAAACTGTTTGGATTCACCTATGTAGCAAGCGTTGCAATCGTCTGTTTTATAATTTCTTCTGGTAATATTTCTTTAATTTAAATTTTTCTTTCTTCTTTTTGTTATAAATCTATGAACTTTTCATAACTACTATAATTGTACAATAATGTATTTTCTTCAATAAATTTTTACAGAGCTCCTGAAGAAGGGCACCAATGGTACCCGAAACGTAGAGCAACAAAGAAATTTTTTTTTCTTAAAAAACTCCTCTGACCATTGCCGTACAAAAATCTTATTGTAATTTTAAGGTCTGACGATTTGAATACCATTACAAGTATAATCCTATTTACCTTTTCTTATGTCCAACTAATCATTTTGTAAACGTGGCAATTTTACAGACAATTCGTTAATGAAATTGTATTCATTGGAATAAGAGAAAGTCGTGTGAGTGTTTCGCACCAGATTGGCTTTACCCACAACCAATTATAACCGAGATCAACAAAGTAGTTCAACCATCCATAACATGTAACTATTGTTAACATAGCCTGCAACATATACGGTGGTTGGGCATATTCAGTAGATTTATGAGTAGCAAATTTAAACCCCTTCTAAAAACTAAATAACTCAACTGAGTGCTTCTCGTTTCCCTACTCAGCATGACCATTCAGTAAAGTCGTACCATACAGTAAATTGGCTAATCCATACGATTGATGGATTTTGCATCGAAAACTTTGTGTTTGATGCGGTGGTAATACCTAAAAAAAAAGAATGCCAAGTTTGACTGACCTTCCTGTCATTTTTCACTTTTGACATATTGTGTTCGTACACGCTGAATCGCATAAATTAATTTTTTTTTCTTAATCAGAGGACCTCAAAACATGGGGATTTTTGGTGAAAAACTCAAGTTCGAAAATTTGGACTAATCGCATGACTTCCTTTGTCTTGGTTAAAATTCCCGGCCAGAAGTAGGCGAAAAAGTTTATTAATTGCTAATCGCCCAGGCTTGCTGTAGAATTACTCCAACAAGAGCGCGCAGCCATTATGTAATGGCCACTGTAGACTTAACAAACACATGCCTTGCATGAGGGCGTGACAACGTCTAGCTTGTGTAGGTTTTGTTAAGAAGCTTGTGTAAGTTTGGTTAAGAATCGCATAAATCATTTTTTTTTTCTTAATCAGTGGACCTCAAAACATGGGATTTTTGGTGAAAACTCAATTTCGAAAATTTGGACACATCGTATGATTTCCTTCTTTCGCGTCTTGGTTAAAATTCCAGGTCAGAGGTAGGCGGAAAAGTTTATTAATTGCTAGTCGCCCAGACTTGCTGTAGAATTACTCTAACAAGGGCGAGCGGCCATAAGTACTGGCTAACGCACTGTAGACTTAACAAACACATGCCTCATATGGGCGTGACAACGTCTAGCTGGTGTAGGTTTCGTCATTAAGAAGAAACAGCACTGAACGTATTGTGTCTGTGTGAGGGGCTTGTATGGCACCTGCAAGCTTCACCCAAGAGTCTCTCTCCGAACACATTGGTCTAATAAAACCGACAGGGCTTGAGACTGGTGGATGCCTTCAAGGATCACCTAGGAGTCTCTCTCAGGACACTTTGGTCTAATAAAACTGACAGGGCTTGAGACTGGTGGATGCCTTCAAGGATCACCCAGTAGTCTTTCTCAGCACACTTTGGTCTAATAAAACTGACAGGGCTTGAGACTGGTGGATGCCTTCAAGGATCACCCAGGAGTGTCTCTCAGGACACCTTTGTCTAATAAAAGCGACAGGGCTTGAGACTGGTGGATCCCTTCAAGGATCACCCAGGAGTCTCTCTCCAGACACCAAAGTCTAATTAAACAGACATGACTAGAGAGTGAACTCTGACTTGTGGATACCACAGTAGGGGGTCGCGGTGGCGTAGTCTGGATAGCCTATCCCTCACAAAATCTTATTACTTTCTATTAAAAAGAGTAAGAGAATGCAAAAGGTAACTATGAAAAAATATGCTATTTAAAATTGCAACAAATCGTTTATGGATAGTCCTAAAACGTGTTTATATCTTAACAACTATCACGATATCTATTACCAAAAAAAAAAAAATTCAATTGCATAATAATTCCGGACCGTAATGATGATGTGTTCCCGAGAGCTTTAAAAAAAAATAATGATGTTGATAACATATGAAGATAAAAAGTATCAAAAAAACTGTATTACCTTACCTCATTTCTATTGTATGTAACCACTGACTGTTAAATAATGTTAATTACATTTTAAGTTTAGAAATAAGATGGGAACAATTTGATGTTACAGGATAAAGAGGAATGAAGTAAATGGGTGAACAGTGATAGAGAAGGGTACAGATGGGTTTGTTCGTTATGGGTGTATGGAAGGTTTTGCTAGCATGAAAGTAAGGGTTACTCTGCATTTGCCTGTGACATCCCTTTGATATGTCAAGTTAGACGTTCTGAGAGGCAATCCGAAACGACAAGCTGGTCTTTCTGGTCACACCCGTCTCTGCTGATAAACCTCCGCCTATTCTACAAGTATAAGAGGTGTCACATACACGTCAAGATATATACTTCTAACGATCAGGTGAACAATAAATCTTTCATCTTTTACAAACAACTTCGATCCTATCTGCTTCTATATTAAGTTTTTATGGATTAAAAGTAGAGAAATGAATTGTTAATTTTTTTTTTTTTTTGTTCTTTTGCGCCATGCTGCTTTTTGCTTATCATTGGATTTATGCACATCCAGACACAAACGTGATATTAGGGCTGCTACCTACTTTGTACTTGTAATGGTGACATGATAAGGGTAGTTGGCGATGGTAAATTGGTGAACACACGAACTTGCATATAAAAATAATTTAAATTTTACAATATACTTAGAAAAGATGTAACCTCTGTTATCCACAAACGGAAGCATCACCAAGCATAAGGAATCTAAACGATATTACACACATACTAATTAGATTCATTTATTAGATTCAAAATTATATTTCATTTACCCACATAATTAAAACAAAATATATACAATTCTTTAGCGATAAAACTTATAGTATACACATTTTTACTCTCTCTTGCTCCTAAGTAAGAGTAAGTATTGTAATCGTGTCCATTTTTCTATATTGAATTTTTAACGGAAATATCCGTTTTAAGGTCCCATAAGACCAAAAAAGTGGTTTTAGAAAATGATGTGTATGTATGTATGCTGTGCACAGCATAGCTCAAAAAACGAAGAATCGTAGAAAGTTCAAACTTGATATTTCGTTTAGGTATCACCATGGAATCTGACAGTAAGTTATTATATGCAAAAAGTCCTCTATCAAGAAGTACCACTTTACTAAATGATTTTTTTTTGCACTTTTTCGTGATTTTCTCAAAAATGCCTTCGACGATTTTCTTTAAACTTCGTATATCAACTAAACATGCAAAAATCTACAACTTTTATTTAAAACATTTCTCTGGGAAAATTCATTTAAGGGCACTTTTAGGGGAAGGATGTGGTTATGTTTTTCTCTAAAGTGCTATCGTAGTTTACTATATAATTCTACCATTCAAACAAAATTAACTAGAAATAAATAGATGGCCAAAATTCTGAGTTTCAACATAACAGTTTTTTTTTTCAGTTTTCGTCGTATTTGATTTAATTTGGTACGCTAACTATAAAATTTGGTCAATTATAATTTTGAGAACTGGAGTAAGAGAAAGTTGTGTGAGTGTTTCATACCAGATTTTTTATTTTGGCTACCAATTTAATAGTACATTAGATGTAAGTCTTTCATTACCTATACAATGAATGTAACGACATCAGTTAATTAAATCATTCCACCCTACAATCTCTTAAGACATTTCCTTGAATTAAAAACACTTATACATTACTAATTTTATACACCAATTATTTAAATAGTTATTCACATAACAACGAGGACACTAAACAGAGGCCATAAATATTCGTATGGATAGCGTTATTTAGAGAAATGTTCAAGGTTCCTCTTTATCTCATTTATTTGACCTTGAGATCCTTTCTTTAAATTATTTTACAATGAATTATTAGATATATATATATATATATATCCATACTTACATGTATTATTCTTATTTACTGCCTTTCTATACCTATTTCATTCATTTTCTTTTATTCTTAAGTGCTGAAAGATATCCAGTTCCCCAACTGAAGTTGATTTGACGAGAAAAGTTAGGTTACCTTCTATTTATATCTAAAACTTCACTAATTTAAAAAGATAATTAATTCTTGAAAATGCTAACACTTGAATCGATAATTATATGGCAGAATTTAAATTTTATAGCAGCGAGCGTATAAAAAGGTAATTGACCTCCATATTAATTTCGATAAAACTTTCAAGATAATTACTGTTAGCTGGCCACACGCAATGATAAAAGATCTATATATCCCCTGGACAATACCTAGAGAATAATGGCGTCTATTTTTACGATGTTATCTGTACACGTCATCCAAATGCCTTCATGATCTAAAACCCTTTTTTCAAAAATTCTTTACAGTTTGCCGATAATAATATTTGTAAAAGAAACAAAAAAAATTACTAAACAAATATAACATAAATTTAAATTATAAATAGAAAATATTAAAATAATTAGTAGCAATTTATACAATAGCAACTCGTTATCACCTTGATACTATAACAGTTTGGTAAGTTATTATAAGAAGTACTTCGATAAAGGGCCACTAGATTGGTCCTGCAATATCAGATTAGTATTGATATTTCTATTGATTTACGATAGATAGCTCTACAGTCATTACAAACTTTACCTCGATAATTTAAGCGTTACAAGAAGAATAGATAGCATAGTCATTGGAATGATTAGATGACACACTTTTCAAACCCTAAGACGATCGATTTTCTTCAATTTCTCTTACCTCTAGAGACAATTTGTAAGTGGAAGACTCATTCGCCATTACAATGAGCCGATTTTATATTCAGGGGATTGAGGGTGTATTATTATTATTATTATTACCAACCTCGGGTGGGCTATATCCCGGCACCGCAGCCAACAGAGGCTTATTGTGCCATCCCCGATAGTTCCTAGTAGACAAACCCTCCCTCCTTAAGGAGTTTGAGGGCCTTCACCACCAGGTCATTTTGAGCTACTATCTCCTCAGGTCGCAACGTACCAAAGGTTTCATACCTCAATTTAATTATTGCAACGCAATCAAACAACAGGTGGGAGGCCGTTTCCTCCTCTTCCTGACATAATCTGCACAAGGGTTCCGCTCGAATGAGCCCTACCTTGTACAGATGTTTCCTGAACCTACCATGACCCGTAAATAGTCCCGTCACCAGAGAAATCTGGCTCCTACTCAGACTAAGAGTCATTTGGGTCCTTCGTTTACACAGTCCTGGCATCATCCTTTTACTGTGTATAGCACCCGGGCTCTCCCTCCAGAGCTCTTCATGCTTACTGCGACACCACTCTCTAATCGCTGCACGAATTGCTCCGCCAGTTATCCCCAGGACCGGCTCTGGACCAATGAACGGAGTGTTAGCCCCGTTCCTGGCCACTTAATCAGCTGTCTCATTACCATCAGTCCCTGCATGTCCAGGCACAGGCACCCATAGCAGCTGTACCTTCTTGTGCCTAGAGAGTCTCACCAATGCCTCACGACATTCTTTCACCAGGGATGAGGTAGTTCTGTAAGCCTCTAGGGCTTTCAGTGCGGCCTGACTGTCCGGGCAAATGCGTACGACCTTGCCCCCAGGGGCTCTACGCAGGTTCTCCTCGGCACAGACCTTAATGGCAAAAACTTCAGCCTGGAATATAGTGGAATACCTGCCCAACGGCCTCTCAATGAGAACCTGCGGGCTCATTCCATACACTCCTGCTTCAGTTCCGCAATCCATCCTACAACCGTCTGTAAACCACAGAGGTTGAGGGTGTAATGCGTAACCGTTTTCAAAGAAAAATCCCGAAAAACTGGTTAAAAAAAAACTATTCAGTGAAGGTGCACTTCTGGTTGATAGATTTCGACCAAAACCTTATTCTACTTAAACAAAAAAAATCTGGTGTGAAACACTCACACAACTTTCTCTTACTCCAGTTCTCAAAATTATAATTGACAAATGTTATAGTTTTTGGTCCCGGTCGATGACCACAAAACGAAGCAGGCTACCACGGAAAATGTCTCTGATGCTTTCCAGCTCTGCGGAACCAACCACCACAACAAGTTATAGTTTTTTTTTTTTAAGGCGTCTCAACATCTGTGGTCATTTGCGCCCGGAGCCTTCTCAGTGCACTGCCGGCCTCCGGACAGTGTTCTCCCGTTACAGACAACACTGTCCATCACCGGACAGTGAGCTGTAGGGGCTCCTAGGAAGAGAAAATCTAAGGGCAGCACAATGTTATAGTTGGTGTACCAAATATAACGAAATTCGTCGAAAACTGAAAAAGCTGTTCAGTAAAAGCGCACTTCCGGCTGAAGAATTTTCTTAAAACTTGGATTTTGGCCATCTATTTATTTCTAATTAATTTTGTTTGGATGATAGAACTGTATAATCAACTATGATACCACTTTAGAGGAAGCTGTAACCCTACCCCTCTCCTAAAAGTGCCCTTAAATGAATTTTCCCAGAGAAATGTTTTATATAAAAGTTATAGATCTTTAAATGTTTAGTTTATATGTGTAGTTTCAAAAAAATCGTCGGGGCCATTTTTGAGAAAATCGCGAAAAAGTGAAAAAATCATATTTAGTAAAGTGTTAAAACAAAAGCACTTCCGGTTTTCCGATTTTTCTCAAACTCGGAATTTCAACAACATATTGAATTGTCATTAACATTATTTAAATGACCGAATTGTGTAATAACCTGAAATAGCACTTTAGAGAGTAACCTAACCCCACCCCTCCCCCAGAAGGGCCCTTAAATCAATTTTCCCAGAGAAATGTTTCAAATAAAAGTTGTAGCTCCTTGTATATGTAGTTGATGTATCAAGTTTAAAGAAAATCCTTGGAGCCATTTTTGAGAAAAACGCAAAAAAGTAAATAAGTCAACTAGTAAAGTGGTACTTCCGGTTCAGAAATTTTGACAGATAACGCACAGTCAGATCGCATGGTGATACCTAAACGGAATATCAAGTTTCAGTTTTCTACGGTTTTTCGTTTTTGAGTTATGCTGTTCACATACACACACACACACACACACACACACACAACACACACATACATACACACACACAGACCAGACCATTTGCTAAAAACCACTTTTTTGGACTTCAGGGGACCTCAAAATGGATATATTTCCGGTGAAATCTCGATATCGAAAATTTGACACGATTACAATACTTCCTCTTACTAGGAGTAAGAGAAAGTAAAAAAAAACAATTTTAAGCTATTTGAATGATATCTTGTTTTTGAGTAATTTTGTTTACATATATAACCATTCACTAAAAAATATTTTTTGTTTCGTACTTAGTAAAGTCGCATTGACCTTCCCGCAACTTATTCGTTTTTTAGATATTTTGCTCCCACACTATTCGCTTAATTTTTTTTTTTGTATTCAGGGGATCTTAAAAACATGTGTTTCGATGAATAATGTACTATGAAAAATTTGGCACAACTCCAATATTTCCACTTACAACAATACGCGAAAGTAAGAAGCTGCTAACCCACTTATAAGCGTGAGATTAATTGATTCCACAAGTACCGCATATTTTGAGTAAATATTGTTCTATAAATCTTGGCTCTTCAGATCGATATTGAAGCGAAGTGATCAAACCACCACTTTACCTACTCAATTTTTCAACATACCCTAAGGCTAATATTTCAAGTCAGAACAAACATTACAGTAATATTTAGTCTCAGTATACAACTTTTGGGCGTTTTTATGCGAAATACGAATGGAGAAAAAAAACATGAAGTTATTTGTAAAATAATGGCGTATATATATTAAAAGTGAATAGCAAATAGTAATTGTTTTTAAACAAATGTCACAAAATAGTTTTTAAAAAAATGTAAAATCGTTGCGAAACGCATAAACGAGTTTCTGTTATTATTGCTCTAAGGTCATCTGTAGCTGAGTGGACATTGCGAGCGCTTTTTGTCACACCAACAATTTAAATTTAAACCTAAATAACAGGGCTCCAACAAAAAAAAAAATTCCTCCAAAGTCTAATTTTTCGTAAAATATTGCAAATAAAAGTGATAAGGTTATAACTGGTGCAGTATGCATTCCCAGTTAAAAGGAAAACGTTATAGTCGATTTCGAGGAAAATCCCCCCCCCCCAAAACTCTTCTGTAAAGTGACACTTCCGGTTGAGTTATTTTCATAAAATTTAGAATTTTAACAAGACTTCTAATATAAATTTAATATTATATAAAACACACACACATTTCATAGATATTTGGTAATTTTGCCCCCGCCCCCAGAACTCCCCAAATTTACCCGGAAAAATGTTTGGAATAAAATAATGATAGATATTTATTTATATATGTAGATAGTATAGCCTGTTATAGAATTAAACAGGCAGGTTTTTTGGCAGGGTAAGCGATATGGTTACTCTACCATTCATCGCGAGATGCTTTTGAAAGTTCCAGTTACAGGTTTTCCTTCTGATAGAATGTTGAAGACTTTTGTTTTCGAGCATTCTTACAGTGTAAGGTTACCCTCGAGGGAAAGGAAAATTGGTCAAGATTAGGTCCGTCTGGCGTGATACCTGATAATTATTTCCTGTGTTACACGGACGGTTCCAGAATGGATGGTGAGTCTGGAGCTGCGATCTATTTTGAGACCAGAGATCGTTTGGCAGTATCTCTTGGTGTATGGACCACGGTCTTCCAGACTGAGGTTTATACTATTCTTTCTTGTGTCTTGGATGAGAGGGTGAATATCTGCTCGGACAGCCAGGCTGCGCTGAAGGCGTTGAGTTTATGTGTCTTCACTTCCAGGTTGGTGTTAGCATGTTCCAAAAGATTGGAAGAACTTTCTTCTCTGAAGGGTGTGCTTCTAGTCTAGGTGCTAGGTCACATGGGCATTTTTTGGGAATGAGGAGGTGGATAGGTTTGCCAAATTAGGCGCCTCTTTTCCTTTCATTGGTCCCGAGCCTGCTGTTGGCGTGTCTTCTGGCACATGTCTATCAAGCTTCCAGCCATGGACAGCTTCACAGCATTCATCCTTATGGATGAGCTCAGTTGGTTTTCGGCAGTCCAAAATGCTCATCGTGGGGGTCCCGGACAAGGTCATTAGTGAGAGACGTTGCTGTGTTTTTCACGGAGCGCTTTCAGGCATCTGGTTGGATCTCGTACTGGACATTGTGGTTTAAGGAGACATCACTACATAATAGGGCCGGATGCATTTTGTGTATGGACCACGGTCTTCCAGACTGAGGTTTATGCTATTCTTTGTTGTGTCTTGGATGAAAGGGTGAATATCTGTTCGGACAGCCAGGCTGCGCTGAAGGCGCTGAGTTTGTGTGTCTTCACTTCCAGGTTGGTGTTAGAATGTTCTAAAAGACTAGAAGAACTTTCTTCTCTGAAGGATGTGCTTCTAGTCTGGGTGCTAGGTCACATGGGGATTTTTTCGGGAATGAAGAGGTGGATAGGTTTGTGAGACAGAGGAGGAAACACCCATCCATCTTATGACTGATTGCCTGAGTTGTGAGGAAATTAGGTTTCTGGACCTTTGGTCGGAATAGGATGTCTGTGGAAGAGCTTAGGCTATTTCCGTATAAGGTTATTGTCCGATTTATTCGGACTGCGGTGAATCTTAGATGGATTAGATCCGGGTTAGGATTATTGTTCTAGACCCGGTTTGTTGTTGTTTTTCTTGTGGTAGCTATATGGGCCCAGTGAGGCTTTGGATAGCGTAGGGTTTCCCTCCCCACAGACAAATAATAATTATAATATACAAAATTTTTAGAAAATTGTTGCATACGTTTTTGGAGAAAATCGCGAAAAAAAAATTAGTAAAATCGCACTTTTGGTCGATGGAATTTGCCCGAAACTTTCCGCATGTCTGATGCGGTGGTAAGTATCTAAACCGGAATACTAAGTTTAAGCTTCCAGCGACTTTTTCGAATGGTCTGTCTGCTGTGTTTGTGTGTGTTTTTTTCCGTATTCGAAAGACCCCAAAACATGAATTTCCGATAAATACTCAATTTTGAAAATCTGACACGATCGTAATATTTCCCATTTTACTAAGAAGTAATGAGAAACAGAGTTAGAAAAGTAAAATTTTTAACTAGGGAATATCCGTATAAATAAATCAAACTATCAATCAATGTAAGACAAATTGCAGTAAGACAAATTTGTGTGAGTGTTTCACACCAGATTTTTTATTTATTTATTTTTTTTTTACAGAAGTATTGCTTAGTTTATGGATTAAAATAATCACTATTATGTGTTTTATTAAAGTTGTTTTCTAGAGAACCAGTGTAGTCAACCAATCGCATCACTAAAATCAGATATAGTTATCCCTCAGGAGATATGCTTGCTTACTAACTAACTATCCCTTGTATTATTGGATTAACTAAAATTCAACCATAGTGATAAAACCATAAAAGCATGCCGTAGTCCAATGTTAACAGCAACACATTATCTCTAAATTCATATTTTTGTGTATAATAACTTAATTATCATTAAATTCTGTTGCAACATAATATGCCAATACTGTTTATGTTTATTTGTAAGTAAAAATAAATAATTAAATACTTTTAAATTATTATTAAAATTATAAAAGATATAGAAGTCCTTTAACAACATTTAATTTATACTAATGTTTAGTGTTACTAATGTTAATTAGTACATACTAATGTACATACTAAATGTTAATTAGGTCAAGTGGTTCGGCTATATAGTTTTTGTGGGGGTGAGGGATGTTTATATCTTAAATATTATGTAATATTAAAGACCTTTTATTCTTAGTGCTAGATTTGCCCGTATGGGGTATCTGTTGCATGCAGTTACTTGGGGAGTAGCCACCCCACGGGTTACCACAGCTCAGTACTCTATGCACTTCATCAGACACTACACAATACACTTAAACTACATACACTCTACACTTTACAGACAAGGACAAACTAGGGTATCCGTCCCTAGTTAATTGGTGAAAGCCAAGGAAGGAAGGGATTGGGTTCGAATCCACCATGCTGCCCTTAGATTTTTTTCTTCCTAGCCTGGTGATGGGCAGTGTTGTCTGTAGCTAGAGAACGCTGCTTGGAGGCCGGCTGTGCATTGGAGAAGGCTATGGGGGGCACAATAGATCTTTCAGGTTGCAGGCATTAATCAACAATCTACAATCTATTATTATTATTATTTGTCTGAGGGGAGGGAAACCCTACGCTATCCAAGGCCTCACTGGGAGATGTATTTCTTTGGTCGTAAGGTACAATTGGCAGGAAAAAGCATGTGTATGCATCTCCAATGGTGGGGGCCAATTCGAGCAAGATCTGTAATTAATGAGGAGTAAAATTTATAATAAAATAGTACTTTTCTTCTTATTCAATCAAAAAACCGTTATAATATCATTTTGAAATTTCTTATAAGAATCATGTTTTCATTCATAACCTGTAAAATATCACTCACAGAAAAAAAACGTTCAAGCAAATTTTTCTTACAAAAAATAGAAGAAACTATTTCTTAAATAAAAACCACTCCTCCCCATTTGAAAAAATGAAGTTGGTGCCTGTATCTCGCTTCTGGAAGCAACAAAACAAATTTGCACATTAAATTTGGTTTTCTAACAAAAAACTACGGGGACACGTATTTTTTAGTTTTTTTCTAGCTATCTTAGTTTCCGAGAAAAAGTCGTTATCCATGTACCTTGGGACACCCTGTATAGTATATATATACCAATCATTTTAATTTAAAAAAAAAAAACTTCCAAAAAAATTAATTTTAGTATGGATTTTGGGGGGGATAAAATTTAAAAACTTCATATTGCACAAACTATATTTCTGGGATAGATGATGACAGCGCTGTCATGCGGTAGTCGCATTCACTAACTGATTCTAAAATGAACGTGTGTAATGTATAGTTCTCGAGCACCTAATTAGTTGAGGGCAACTAAAATAAGTTTACTAGAAATTCTACGATAAAAAAAATTAAAAAAAAAAAATGTCAATTAAACCCTTCAATGTATAATGTATCTCATTCGGCTACATACTTTTTCCATTCGAATTATTCTTTACTCTTGTATCCAATCGGTTACTTAATGCATTTAGCCTTTAAAAGGGATGTTTGTGTTCATGTAGTTAAATGGTTTACCACAGGAATACACTGGTAGAGAAACAGTCTTGATTATTCTAATCTAATCCACCCATTTTGACTTTTTCCTCTTCACATGTTGCTTTCAAAAAGGAATTGATGGAAATAAAACTTTGTTAAAAGAATGTTTAAAAATTACTAGCCTAACTTTAGATACTTAATTAAGTTTTTAAGAAATATGCACGGTTAAATTTAAAGGAAGAAATTTATTTTCATTGAATTTATGTCTGTAGCCGATTGGTTGGCTATACAGTGCATTTTGGTTCGTCCTAAATATTATCATCATTATTCGCTCACTCGTTTAGTTGTTTTCTTGTGTTCTAGCAATTCTTCTTAGTTTAGTTTTGGTTCAATAGTTATTTCTGCATTGCTACTTAAAAAAGGTTTTTTTTATAGTTATTTGTCCGCTCGAGCATTGTATCTCGGAAGAACAACGCTCAATGAATAGATTTTTTAGTTGCAGAAGGGATAAAAGGTAGTGAAATCCACGATAGAATGTTGAAAGTGTAAGGGAATAATTGTTTGAACCGTTCGAACGTTTACAAATGGGTAGAAAAGTTTAAAAGTGGCCGTGTAAGTGTCTGTGATGAGCAACAAAGTGGACGTCCCGGTTGAAGTTTCAACTTCCTTCCTCGAATTCAGGACAACAGGCGTATTACTGTTGAACTGATAAGCTGAAGAAGTGCACGCGAGGCAAAAGTAAGGCCTGCCATTCTAACGAAACGTCGTGTACACTTGACCAAAGGCATGATTTTGCTTCATGACAACGCGCGCCCACATACAGCACAGTTTACTTAAAAAAAACTTCAAAAAGTGCGGTGGGAGATCCTTCCACAGCACCGACCTCGGCCCCATCGAACTTCCATTTGTTTTGACCCCTTAAAAAGGCTCTGCGTGGGAAACATTTTATATCCAATGAAGAAGTTAAAAATCAGTTGCAAAAGTGGCTTTGAGATCAACCCAAAGAATTTTATGCCAGAATCATACACAAATTAGAAAGTGGGACAAGTGTATAAATGTGGCTGGGAACTATTGTTGAAACTTAGCCGATTGTCTCGTTACTTAATGAAGGACCCTCATAGTAATGGATTCAGAGACTGATTTTTTTTTTTTTTTGAAAGCAATTCGATAGTTTGGTTTGTTTGACAGTGGATACGATATTTTCCCTTAGATTTTTTCTTCCTAGGAGTCCTCTACAGCTCACTGTCCGGTGATAGACAGTGTTGTCTGTAACGAGAGAACACTGTCCGGAGGCCGGCAGTGCACTGAGAAGGCTCCAGGCGCCAATGACCATGGTTGTTGACGCGCCTTAAATTCAAAAAAAAAAAAAGAAGAAAAAAGTATACTACTAAAACTATTTATTTCAGTTTTTGGATTTTTTTATATATATATATTTTTTTTTTACGCCTAAGTCATGGCACAATCAGCCATTCGACGTATCGTTGCCCAGTATAATTCAGATCGCCTTCCATCTACATCTATACATGTAATATGCTTTCTGGTGTCCTCTAAAGCTGGACACAAGTCAAGGTGATCTCCGTCCATATTACCTCATCCGCATAGCACACACATCGGATCTGTAGCTAGTTCTATGCGACAGAGTTGGACTTGGAAGTAATCATGGCCGGTTATTAGCCTGAAACAGGCCACTCCATGTTTCCTAGGCAGGTCGCTGGGAATTCTTCCATCAATCATGAGGTTGCTATCATTTTCCTTCTTAATTTAAGGTTGCTCTTCTCAGCCTTCATAATTTTAGCAACACAATTAATTCTATTAATAATAACAGTATTAAATAGATGATCGTGTAATATAAGAAAATGACACTTTAGGGAGAAGTTTCACATCACCTTTCCCCTAAAACAAACCTGTTCAAAAAATACACAAATTCGGTGAACCAATTTGCTTTAAATTCAGAATTTAGCATCATATTTCATTGTAATTAATATGTGTATAGATCAGGGATGAGCAACACGCGGCCCGCGGGCCGCTTGCGGCCCATTAAACATGTTTATGCGGCCCGCCAAGCATTTCTAAAATTGAATTTATTTTATCTACTTTCTCCCATCAATATATTGTTATAAAATTAATTATAATAAAATGGTAGTACATACTAAACCGAAACATTTTTTGTGACGAGTTACTCACTTGTTTAAACATGCAATACGAACGCGCCGCGTCTGTGCTTGTTTGTGTTTGCTTCTGTCACACAATCAGTCAGACTGGTAAGCTGAATTTAAAGAATTCCTGTAAAGAATTAGAAACTGAATATGGCGACGTGGTTTTTAACACCGAAGTACGTTGGCTTAGTAGAGGTGCAATGTTTAAAAGAGTATACAACTTTAAAAGCGAAATACAATTGTTCTTGGATATGAAGGGATATGCCTTTCCTCATTTTGGTAATAAAGAATGGATGTGCGATTTTGGGTTTCTTATCGACATGACTCAGCATCTCAATGATCTTAATGTGGAACTTCAAGGCAAAGGACAGATTATTCACAATTTGTATGATAAAATTCAGGGCTTTGAGCGCAAATTAAAATTGCGGAAACAGCAACTTTTGCAGAATAATGTGTCTCACTTTCCACATTTAGAAAAAGAAAACGTTACTACTTCTCAAAAATACGCACAATATATGGACATTTTAATCAACGAATTTCAATTACGATTCCAAATGTTCAAAGCTGAGAAGACAGCGGTTTTCATGAAAATGTTCTCCTCGCCATTTAATATCGATGTGGATAAAGTTCCCGAAGACTTTCAAATGGAAGTGCTTGACATGCAGAACAATACCGATTTAAAAAACGTATTCTTCTCAGTAAACATCGAAAATTTTTATAAATCTTATGTGTGAGCCGTGAGAAATTTCCACTTTTGACGAAAAAGGCAAAGCAAATGATGTCTCTGTTCGGAAGTACGTATGTTTGCGAACAATTATTTTCAACCATGAAATTAATAAAAAATGACCACCGATCAAGACTGAGTGATGCACGATTAGAAAGCTGCGTACGTGTAGCTACCTCATCAATTCCGGCTGATATTGATCAGCTTGTATCGAAAAAACAATACCAAATTTCTCATTAAAAATTTCAAGTAAATTCGTTTTTCTGTTCTTTTCTTATTTGTTTTTATTTTGCATTAAAATTTGTATATGAAATCTTTACTTTTTTTAAACTTTATATTTTTTTATTCTAATGTTTATTATAAATAAAGTTTTGTAAATGATTAATAAGTGTTACTTTATGTGCGGCCCGCCAAAAAATGTTAAAATTTAAATTGGCCTGTTGATTAAAAAGGTTGCTCACCCCTGGTATAGATGATGATGGAATCATATAATAAACTGAAATATAACCCCATCTCTCTCCAAAATCCTATAAGACATATTTATAAAACAATCTGATTGAATTAGGGCCATAGTTAAGGTCCTTATTTCACACTAAATAGTAAATTAAATATACAATGTAAAATATATTTTATATAAAATAAATTCTATCCGAGAGACTTTTAGATTAACAGTAAGTTTATGAAGGAATAAGGATAAGTAGGAATCAAAGAGGCCCTAATGATCCATGCTGTTTATGAGGAACGGTTGCCTTCAATAATCTTGTTATATCTCTCGCTCTGTTAGTATATGAGCTAACTTTATACTGCTCCATTAAGTTTGCAATTTTCTCGTGTATATACTAATTTTAATGAAAGAATATTGATGTTATTATTTTAATTATAAAACAATTAATATTGCTCGAATTTTCTAGGAAATAATTAAATAAAAAATTAAAAAAAAATCTGGTGTGAAACACTCACACGCCTTTCTCTTACCCCTTTTAACGACAATTATATATAAAATGAAAAGTTTTATGTATTTGTCCTTACATAAATGTAGAAAGAGAAATTAAAATATATTTCTCTCAAGATCTATTAAGCAATACATTTAATTAACTGCCATGATTATTATCATCATTATACTTGTTTTTAATTTACTAAACGTAGAGTTTGGAATGATATAACTGGAAATTATTCGTACAGCTATAAAGTATTTTTGCATATTCTTCAGAAACCTAAAAATAGCTGTTTTATGTGGCAGCTATCTAATATACCAGACTTCTGCAGATCCATATAAAAACTGTCGTCGATCGATAGCGACAACAAATATCCTGCCTATAAATTCCTCTCAGAGAAGCAGGTTACTACATTATTATTATTATTATTATTATTATTATTATTATTATTATTATTATTATTATTATTTATTATTATTATTATTATTATTTATTATTATTATTTTTTCAAGATGTCTCGCGGCCCTTAGGCAAGGGAGGCACCTGGATCATTATAAATGAACACATTGTTTTGTATTCTTGTATTAGTAATACTTGGCCATCATCATCAGTGCTCCAGCGGCCGCTGCTCGTCCTTCCACTGCAGCAAAATCTCCCTGATGATCCTACAGGAATGGAGGATTACAGCTTGCTGTATTAAAGCCAGCTTCTTTCTAACAGATCTCAAGTTTGAGTAGTCCACCCTGGATAGCGCGTGGTATTATACCAACTGCAGAGATGACAATCGGCACAATGTCAACAGACTGACCGCCTCTCCAAAAAAAAAAGCAACCTCAGCTGCCAGCGGCCTGTACTTAATCAGTTTCTCATTGAAGGCCCGCACAAACATTAGCTGAGTCTGGGAATGTGACATCTATTATGTATACCTTACCCTCACTCTTATAGTGCCACACAATATCAGGTCGGGTGCCCTCTACTGTGTGATCCATGAGCATCACCCGATCCATAGCACCGGCGCAGGATCATACTGGCAGTAGGGTGGGACGACTGAACGCATACTAACTTCAATGCCAACTCCCGGTGCAGTATCTTAGCCATGCTATTTGTTCCTCTTACGGTACTCCGTCTGTGCTAACATTGGACAAGCAGAAAGAAGGTGGAGGATCTTCTCTGGGGCAGATGGCATAATCTGCACTTGATATCCAGTACTCAGACATCTCCTATAATACAGCGGTATAATACCTGGTAGCCACCACCTGATCCTAAATGGTAATTAGAGTCCTCTCAGTTTCTGGGTAAAGTTGCCCACGGGTGAGCCACATCACCGATGCCTCTTTGTCTATGGCGTCATCATCCAGCGCTGCGGGGTAGTGCCCATGTAAGGCCTTTGCACGCCATGCTGCGGCTTGGTAGCGTCCTGAACCTCCTGCACACACGATGACGCCCTGTGTAAATCTAAAGGCGTCTCTTATTATTATTATATTTTTTTTTTTAATTTAAGGCGCATCATCATAGTAAATCTAAAGGCGTCTCCTATGGTCATTGGCGCCTTGAGCTTTCTCAGTGCGGGCCACATTTGTTGTATTTATTCTACAAGCGGCAGATATTTTTGAAATTTTGAGTGTGCTTTGCTTCATATTTTCTGTCTTGGAGAATCAAAATGTTTATTAAACATATATAATTTTGGCTTCTTTTATGGTTATGTCAGGCATATAGTTCAGTATAGGTCTGTCTATGATCACATCACTATCCCAATATAATTTCACTCTCCAGTATACTACAGGGTGGTACTTATAATATAGTCCTATTTTATTTATTAGTTTGTAATTTTTGGCTAATTATGCGTGGATCTGTTTAGTGACGTTATTATGTCTGTACGTATATTCTTTATTTAGTAAAACTTGGCATCCTCCTATTGTACGATCTTATTGTTTCTTGTCTTTAATACAAAATCTGCAACTCTCCGATTTAATTTAACGGTTCTTTGATTATAATATTTTCTTTTTAATAATTCCTTGTCTTGATTATTTGGTCCTGTCTGGACTACCATGAATCCTTCTGTTTCTATGTAAATGATTCCTTTCCTAAGCCAGGTATTTGTTGCATCTTTGTCTATGTGCTCTATGTTTGAATGAGGATAACCTTCGATTTCCAGTTATCTATTTTTGTTTCATTTGTAATTATGTAGTTTCCCGGGTCGATTCATGTTTGTTTAGCTGCAATGGGGTTTCTGACTTGATTAGATTATATATATTTCCCATATATTATACTTTTTCTACTTCTGTTTATAAAATATAGTTTTTTAAGGCTCTTCAACTGCTCTGGTTATTGAGCCCGGAGACTTCTCCGTGCTCTTCGGACCGTGTTCTCTCGTTGAAGACAACACTGCCTATCATCGGAGAATGAACTCGAACCCGGGAGCTCCGCGTGGGACTCTAACGCGCTACCACAGAGCTAATCTCTTCCCCCCCAAAAAAGTTTATTATTATAGTTTATTTTATTTAATTTAAGGCGCGTCATCATCTGAGATCATTGGCGCCCGGAGCCTTCTTAATGCACTACCGGTCTCTGGAAAGTGAGCTGTAGAGGATTCTAGAAAAAGAAAATCATAAAGCAGCAATGCTGGTCTCGAACACAGGACCTCCGGATTGACAGTGCAGTGAGCTAATCTTGCCACTATATTAATATTTTGTTTTAATTTAATGTGCGTCATCATCTATGGTCATTGGCACCCGGAGCCTTCTCAGTGCACTGCCAGCCTCCGGAAAGTGTTCTCTCGTAACAGACAACACTGTCTATCATCTAAGCTGTAGAGGCTCCTAGGGAGAGATAATCTAATGGCAACACTGCTGGACTCGAAGCCGGACCTCCGCGTAGGAGTCCAGATAATCTCTTCCGTATATTATTATTATTTTTATTATTAGTATTTGCCTATACAAATTCTACATTATCCAAAGCCTCTCTAGGCTTATATAACTTCCATAAAAAAGAAACCAAGTCAAGCCAGAACTATTCCACCTAAGATTCACATCAGTCCAAAGAAAAAAAACAATCTGTTGATAACTCTAAAGGGAAACAGCCTAAACTCTTCCACAGACATATTTCTCTGATGAAAGATACTGAATATAATCTCCACATAACCGAAGACAATCTGTCATAAGATAGGTGGGTATACGTATATTCCTCTGCCTCACTTACTATACAAAACAGGTCTGACATGATCCCCACTATATAAAGATGGTTCTATAAACTATAGTGCCCAGTAAACGAGCCACCCAGTGCCTAAGAGAGGGTCCATGAAAGAAACTGCAACATCTCACTGTCAGCCCTGTTCACATTCCCACCATCTTAGGCCGCTATCAATTCCCCGAATTTTGCTCAACCACAAGGTTGAATGCTGTGAATTTGTCTATGCCTAGAAACATGACAGACATTGGCCTAAAGACATACCAACAGCAGGCTTGGGACTAATGAAGAGAAGAGAGGCGACAACTCATTCTTTGAGATTCTTACATGACCTGGTACCCGAAGTAGAAGAACATCCTTATAGAAAGATAGCTCCAACAGTTTTCTTGAGCTTTCAAATTCCAATTTGGCTTAAGTTATTTAAATTTCATATAAGAACCAAGTCAATTAAGTAAGCGTTTAATTTTGGAAAATCACAATTAGAAGCAGCTGCTGGAAGGGTTCGCCAGAAAGACAGCCATGTGATCTTTGCTGATAAACAGCCTCACATCTAAAATTTCCGAGGCTGCTGCGTCTACAGTTTATTTATTTTATTTTTTTTTTCTTATTTATTTACTTTTTTCTATAAACTCTTTTTAAAGGTAAAACATTGGTTCTTACATAATGACATTCGAATTAACTCAATATTGTGGTTGATTGTTTAATGTTATGTCAGTAAACAATAGCGCTAATCTGTATATCCTTTATAGCTCGTATCAACACGTTGCTTTGCTAAACAATCAAAATATCCATCACGAAGCAGAATACTTGTAGAGAGATAAAGGCTTATTCTCTCACTTTTGTTTATGAATTATTTATCAAGTACTCACAGGAACATGTAGAATAACTTGAAGAGTGTTTTTGTTCTAATACGCTTTCAAGTAGTCTATTGCCACAATAGGAACACATACCACATTCTTTTGTAATTCACACAAAAATACTGATATTAGAAATAATATTATTACTCAAAATTCTATGCATTAAATACATATATTTTCTGGCAATTATGATAGTAGTCGGTGATTATAAAATGTTGAAAACAAATAATTTTGATATGTATGTGAACCATTCTTCTTATTATGTCCTTAACCGATAAATGTTTTTGGCCAATATATTAATCATTATAAATAATTTTGTTCATTGTTACCCGGAACAAGCTAAGTAGAGACATTCTGAAAGAATATGCTAGATTTTTCATTTAAGTTCGTTTTCTGCCCGGACATGTTGGACTAATTCCTGCATCTGTATTATTTCAGACTTTTCGAACTTTTTTGCATCTTGCATTATAGAAATTCGTATGATTGTTGCATACCAGATGTTTAAATAATTTCTAATTTCTCTTCCCAGCAATAAGAGAAAGTACAAAGGAATTCTCCATTTGCCGCTTAATTAGAATATGTCCTTATTAGTTATGAGAAATATTACTATATTGATTTCCAAAATCGGGAATATTTAATAAGAATTCGAAGATATTTAGTGAAAAATCTTTAAAAATAAAATAGCTTAAAGAATTTACAGGAATCTAGAATTAATTAAAAGAGGATATTGAAAGATAAGATGGTTTTAGAAAGTAATTTACCATTTCTTCTTAGTTTTTACAAACAAACACAACCCTTCTTATATATATACCATAATTACAATCTGTTCCAGAGTGGTAAAGTAAATAAATATCCGGATTATACTAGATCGGAAATGAGGATTCATAAAGAAAGATTAAGTAAAACGAATAGTGGCATGTTATTAAGTGACTTCTAAGCAATCAAGGAAAACGTATCTCTCAGCTTTAAAGGTTTTATTTTTTAGTTTGCAAATTTAATTGCTTCTATTTGTGGCAATTCATCAAAATGGTAATTATTTTTTTTACGTTTTTTGGGGGGGGGAATAGTGCACCGCAACCAATAGAGGTGCCACCTCTGATGCTAAGGGTGAGGCTACTCACCTCCAGCACCCTTTCCAGATTAGGATCTTTGAGGAATCTCAAGATCTGGGAAGATCCTTAAGAATGTATATCTTACTCCAGCGCCTGGTAAACTACCCAGGTTTCTGAATCTTCTCAGGATGATAAGCATCGCAATCTGTTAGCAGGTGTATTGGAATCTCCTCCATCTCCCCACAGAATCTGGAGGTAGTCTTGTGTTCTAAGGCCCAGCTTCTTTTCTAGGCAGGTTGTGATACCCACTCAGCTTTCTTGGCTTTTCTCTTTTTATCCTTGGTTGTTAGGATTTCTAGCCAGAGCCCCGCATTGTACAAGGCCATTTAATTTTCCCTGATTTGGACCGATTTCCGAGAGGCGCCATTATAATACAGCCTATATCTCCATGAGCACAGTTCGCATAACACCCTCATAGCCACCTCTTTTTTAAACTTAAAAGTTATTAAAAAAAACTTTTATTTTGTACTCAGGAGAACCAAAAACAAGTGAAAACTCAGAAACTTCCGCTAAATACTCAATTTCGAAATTTTGATATGATCATAATACTTACTTCTTCTAAGTAAAGTGCAAGAGAAAGTAAAAAAAATGTAAAAAGAAATGATTACTCGACAAACTTCCAGATTTTACCGAATAAAAGGAAACTGTACAATGTTTTACTGGAGCCTCTATGAAAATATCGACTTGAACTACCTGGGACAGCCAAAAGGTTCTATAATATCCGGTAACTAAAATGACAAGACAATGGTAAATACTATTCCAGTTACCCCCAAAGAAATACTATTTTACTTTCTATCCCGGCATTTGAATATAAACAGAGTGTTATTGCCAAGTTTTTTGACTTTTCAAAGGCGTTTGACACTATCTCTCATGACTTGCTGATTGCTAAATTATCAGTATATGGCATACGAGGAGTTGCGTTGCAATTTTTCAAATCTTATCTTATTGGTAGGTGTCATATTGTTGACGTTAATGGCCATAAGTCCAAGACAATGAGTATAGCAAGTGGAGTTCCGCAGGGTTCGATTTTAGGACCTCTCCTTTTCGTCCTTTATGTAAATGATTTACCTTACATCAAAAACGTAGAAGTATTACAATACGCAGATGACACAGCATTGGTCACTACTGGTGAGAACTCCATGGAATGCAATAAGAATGCTGAATTAGCGATAAACCGGTTGGCTAAATACAGTGCGGAAAATCATTTAATGATGAACGCGTCAAAAACACAGGAATTAATCTTCTCACTAAAAGAAGAAAAGGTACGCACGGTGCGCTATCTAGGTATAATACTAGATACTAAATTAAATTATGGTGCCTTAATTGAGGAAAAATGTGAGAAATTAAGTAGACTGTGTTATTTGATGAGACGACTGACTGACTTACTGACCATTGAAGGACTGAAGACGGCCTACTATGCGCTGTTCCATTCAATCATGACTTACGGCATAATGTTGTGGGGAAGCGCGCCACTAGTGGTGAATGTGTTCAAGTGCCAGAAGAAGGTAGTGAGAATGATATGCAAGGTTAGAAAGGATACAAGTTGTCGCGAACTATTTCCGCGATCAGGCTTTCTTACACTACCCAGCTGCTATATCCTTAAATGTGCCATATTTTTGTACTAGAACATCCAAATAAGTTCCGGCATAGAGGGGAACTACATAACATTACGACATGGCAAAACAACTCATTGGAGGTGCGTGCACATCAGACTTCAAAAAGTTGGGAAAAAAAACCCACTATATATGGCCGCTAAAATCTATAATTGTTTGCCTGAGTCTTTGCTTCAGGTGAGCCTAGCAAAAAATAAATTAAAAAAAGGAACTTAAAAAATATTTACTAAATAAAAATTATTACTCCATAAACGAGTACTTCTGTAAATGATTGAAACTTTTTTTTTTTTTTTTTGACACTGTTCTGTACCTTTGGTGCTGTACGAATAAAATATCTATCTATCTATCTATCGTCATCAACCTATCATCAACACCACTTCATTAACACTATCCACATTACGTCATTTCACGTCATTAACTCTATCGTCAACAATCATTTCTACGTTAACAAAAATTTCATGCAAAATTATCCCCTCAGTACTATTTAAACCGCTCGCTCACTATCCTCCAAGTTGTCTATCAAATTGCAAGTGGCTATCTCCAATTGCCTTAATAGCAAGCAAATTAATGGCTACCAACCCCTAAATGGTGCTGTTCACATTACCCAGTACCTACGTATTTTGTGTTTATGCACTATCAGATTTGTTTGTTTCATTATTTTAAGCAATTGAAAAACTAGAGTAAAACATAAATCAAAGATTTTGTTTGAAACACTCGAAACGATTTACTCTCATTGCAGTACAAAATCGTAGAAAACTGAAATAATTTTAGTAAAAACGCATTTCTACTCGACCGAACTTTTTTCAAACTCAAATTTATTATAATATTTATAATTCTATTTAATATTATTTGGGATGATAGAATAGTATAGGGTTGGTGCAAAAATAATGCAGGTTTTTAAACTTTCATCTTTTGTTTACTTCTGCTTGCCAAGTAAACAAAGATAATCCTCCAGTCTAGGTAATGGATTATAAACAATGTTTATTAATGTTGTTTTTCCTCAAATATCAGTTTAGTTTGTGTTCCATTTTGTATGAGTTAAGACCTCCGATATTCACCATGTCAAAACAAGATTTTCGTCAAATTTATTTTTACGAGTTCAAACTTGGTCGAAGTGCAGCTCAAACTGCGCGTAACATCAATGTTGTTTGGGGTGAAGGAAGCATCAGTGAATGTACAGTGCAGCGATGGTTCCAAAAATTTCGTGTTGGAGATTTTGATCTCGAAGACAAGGAAGGTCGCTGTAGGCCCTCTGTTGTTGATCACGACCATCTTAGGGCATTGGTGGAAGATAACCCTCGCAAAACCACTCGGGACTTTGCGAGAGAAGTTAGTGTTGACCACTCAACAGACGTTCGCCATCTCGAACAAATTGGTAAAGTTAAAAAGCTCGACACGTGGGTACCTCACGAATTGACCCAGAGCCAAAAACATCGGCGTTTTGAAATTTGCAATTCTCTTCTGTTGCGCTACCAAAATGAACCATTTCTTAATCGAATCGTGACATTTGATGAAAAATGGATCCAATACGACAACAGGAGACGGTCAGGCCAGTGGCTGGACAAGGATGAAGCACCAAAACATTTCGCGAAACCAAGCCTGCACCCGAAAAAAGTTATGGTGACAGTGTGGTGGTCTACTGCAGGTGTTATTCATTACAGCTTCCTAAATATTGGCGAAACAATCACGGCTGAAACATATTGTCAAGAAATTGACAAAATGCATAGGAAATTGCAAAATCTTTGTCCAGCATTGGTGAATCGGAAAGGACCAATTCTTCTTCACGTAACGCCAGGCCACATATCGCAATGCCAACTCTCAGGAACCTTCAGGAATTGAAATATGAAACACTTCCGCACCCTCCATACTCCCCCGATCTCTCGCCGACGGACTTCCACTTATTTAGACATTTGGACAACTTCTTAAGAGGAAAAAATTTTAGGGACCGAAGTGAAACTGAAAATGCCTTCCGCGAGTGTATTGAGAGTTTAAATAAAGATTTTTTAGAAACTGGAATAAAAATGCTTCTGACACGTTGGCAACTATGTGTTGATAATGATGGAACATATTTTGAATAAATAATCTTAGTTTTATACAAATTATAATAATTTTTTTTTTTGGCATATAAAAACCTGCATTATTTTTGCACCAACCCAATACAATAAATTGAAATAGCATTTTAGAGAAAAACATAACCACCCCTTCCTTCCTTCCACCAAAAGTTCCAATAAATGCATTTTCCCAGAGAAATGTTACATTTTAAGGTTGTAACACTTTGTAACGTGTTTAGTCTAAATTATTAAGTCTAAATAATAAGTATAATAACCATAATAAGAATTTGATAATAATAGATACTTTCTCTAACTCCAGTTTTCACAATTATAACTGACAAACTTTATAGTTAGTACACCACAAATTTAATGAAATTCGTCAGCATTTGTTATGAAGAATTTCGCAAAAACTGAAAAAAAAACTGTTGAGTAAAACCGCACTTCCGGTTTACTAATTTTCTTGAAACTCGGAATTTTAGCAATCTATTACTAAATTAATTTTGTCTAGATAGTAGAATTTTTATAATCAACTAAGATAGCATTTTAGAGGCAAACATAACCCTACCCCACCACCAAAAGCCCGCTCAAACAAAAGTTGTAGCTCTTTATATGTGTAGTTCACATACTTAGTTTAAAGAAAGTCGTTGGAGCCTTTTTTTTTGAAAAAATAGCAGAATATTGAAAAATACTTTTCAGTAAAAAAAAAACACATTTCCGGTCTTCTGATTTTCTTCAAATCCAGAATTTCAACAACATATTTAATTTTAATTAATATTTTTAATGATAGAATTAGGTAAATAAACTGAAATAGCATTTTATAGGAATATCTAACCCCACACAGATAAAAATTGTAGATTTTTGTATGTTGAGTTGATATACCAAGTATCAACAAAATAGTTTGAAGCATTTTCGAGGAAATTGCAAAAAAGTGAAAAAAAAAAAAAACATTCTGTAATGTGGTACTTCCGGTTTGGAAATTTTGACAGATAACATACTATCGGATTCCATGATGATACCCAAGATTAGATTAGAAACGGGGGGGGGCGAACCTCATTCCACTGCGACCTAGAAAACTAGGTCTACTGTGGATCCCCTTAAATTATAGCACAACCCCCAGCTTTGCCCTCCTAATCAGTCCTAGCAAAGCTGAGAGAGGCTCCGTCATGAAGCTCACAACTTCGGGATTGCCTGTCCCCAATTGAAGAAACCTTATCCTCGCTAGGTCGGCGCACTCACAGAGGATGTGAGCCAGGGTTTCTTCCTCTGCCTTGCTGAATCGGCATACCGCACTATCTGCAAGTTGTAGATGGTGCATGTGCTGTTCAGCCTTACAATGAAGCTGTAAAATATCAAAACATTAAATAGCCCTGTTAGTAGACCCACAATTAGCCTTATATACCTTCGGGTATGGCTCAGTAGATCTCTGGTAAATTTAGGCAAATGTCTCTTGATAAAGAGCTTTGCCTGCCTCTGTCCTGGTGTTCTCTCCCGCCAACGCAGATGCTGTTCTTCTATCCAACCTTTGATAGAAGTTTGAATAAGGCTCCTGGACAAGCCGCAGAAGGGTTAGGGGGCCTATAAAGATATCCTGCGAACCCACCCTCGCTAGGGTATCCGCCCTTTCATTGCCCAGAAACCCCGCATGTCCCGGTACCCAGGCGAGTGTCAGTTTATTCCGAGTACCCACCTTGGTTAGGGCAAGGCAAGTAGGCTATCCCACACCAGTCTTGAGACTATGTGGTATAATGAAAGTGCCTTAAGGGACTTTCAGGCCTAAAGTGACTATCGTAGTATAAGGCCACTCTTCTTCCCACTATGCCTTGCAGAGTTGTAACGCCACGACTTCAGCCTGAAAGACCCCGGCTCCAACCCCAGTCGGAGTTTTGGATCCGTTTGTATACCAGATCGAGTTACCGAACAGGGGGGGCTCACAATCCCATTCACCTCTGCTCGGTATAACAATTTGGAAATTCCTTTCGAAATGATACCTAGGAACCATCCTATCAGTTGGCATTCCAAGAAGATGGTCAATCAACTTCTGGTTATTACGATCGTGCCTAGAGGTGAGGGGAGGCGGCCACTGCAAGAGCCTATGTATTCCCATTCTGGCTTCGCCTTGAACGAGGATGTGTAGTGGTGGCAAATGATGATACCCAAACCGGAATATCAAGTTTGAACTTTCCGCTGTATTTCGTTTTTATCTCATAGATATATATATACGCACACACATATTATCTCATAGATACATACATATGCACGCACGTGCATACACACCATTTGCTAAAAACCACTTTTTTGGACTCAGGAGACCTCAAACGGATATTTCTTGTGAAAACTCGATATCGAAAATTTGACACGATTTCAATACTTCCTCTACTAGGAGTAAATTGTAGATAGTTGTAGGGGATTATTGCATGGCGACTTGCTAGATCTATTGTGCCCCCCCCCCAAAGCTTTCTCAGTGCACTGAGCTCTACAGACAACACTGCCCATCACCGGACAGTGGTTTGTAGAGGTTCCTAGGAAGAGAAAATCTAAGAGCAGTATGCTGGATTCGCAACCCGGGACCTCCGCGTTGCTAGTCCAGCGCGCTACCACTGAGTTGCCCTTTCTTCTCCCTTGGCTTACGCCAATTAACTGGAGACCAAGACCCTAGTTTGTGTACTGTGCTTGTCCTTGTCTGTAAAGTGTAGAGTGAATGTAGTTTAAGTGTATTATGTTTCTGTTCTGACGAAGTGCATGGAGTACTGAGCTATAGTAACCCGTTGGGTCGCTACTCCTTAAGTAACAGATACTCCTTGCGGGCTGCTAGGAGTAAGAGAAAGTAAAAACTGGGAAGAGGAAGGAAATGAGCAACATGTTAATGGTGTGTTGAATGGAAATAAAGTTTGGAAAAGGCCAATAAATGAGGAGTATGTAAAAAAAAAAAACTTATATATAAAATAGAATAATAATAATATATCGATGTATAAGTAATTGGAAAAGTAAACGCAGCATTTGTGACAATAGGGAAAGTGTATTGGGAAGGGTCTATAGAGTAGTGCCCTCCATGAGAGTCCATTTTCGTTCACAATTTACCCTATCCATTAGTCACATAGACACTACTCCTTTTTCAAATGTGGATATTGTACCGAAAATAGCTTTAACCATCTAAATTAAAATTGTACACAAGAAAATAACCTGATGCTGTCACAGTTCTCCCGTTATTGCAATTTATAAAATTAACAAAATTTCCTTAAAAACTCTAACGTAAACATGCTGACAAGATCTTGGCGAAAGTAGTCACTTCAATGTAATTACTACATTATTGTGCAGAAGAAGGAACTCAAGAAACATTAGAAATTTAACGCATTATAAATTCCGCAGAACTTCCTAAAACCCATTTTCTACCAGAAAAATCTTTCGATTAAAAGTTATAGAATTTTATCTATGCAATTAGCAGTTAAAGTTTGACAAAAAAATGTCAATAAATATGAATGAGACATGTAATAAAATAAAATAATAAAATATGTAATACAAGTGAGAAATCGGAATGATGAAAAATGTCTAAATGCAATTCAAAAATATTTCTGTAGGGTGCGTTATATCGTACTCACGACAATCAGTGAACCATTTATTGTAAATTTATTTGTTTTATTGGCATTTACAACTGTAACATTTGTTGACTCTATTTACAACAGAACGGTTCAATATCTAGCCTATGCAGACGACGTGGCCCTCATCGCGAGGTGTGCTGCGGCATTAAAAGAAGCGTACGTTGAATTGGAATGTGGTGCAGCTTTGTATGATCTAAAAGTCACCGGCCCCAAGACGAAGTACATGGTAACCACAAGGAGGGCCAGAAGGTTTGGCAACCTGCAGGCTTCGCAACATTGTTTTGAGGGCATGAGGAGTTTTCAGTATTTAGGAACAACTCTAACGTCCAAAAACGAAATTAAGGAAGACATTAGCAGCAGGATTGCAGCAGCTAACAGGTGCCTGTGGGCGCTGAGCGCAACTCTCCGGAAAAGAAATGTGCCAAGAAAGGTCAAGATATTTATTTATAGGACCGTTATCAAACCTATGCTCCTATATGGCTCCGAAACGTGGACGCTTACTGCAGCTGACGAACGTGCACTACACTGCTGGGAAAGAAAAGTGCTACGAATTATTTATGGCCCAGTAGTGGAAAATGACACATACAGGAGCAGAAAGAATGCAGAGCTGATGGCGTTATACCTGGAGGCGGATTTGGTCCAAAGTATAAAGATTGGGAGATTGCGTTGGCATTTGCACCGGATGAAAGAGGGGAGAGCTTCGAGGAAGGCCTATGAAGAGGGAGGCCAAGACTGAGATGGCTAGAGAAAGTGGAAGAAGATCTGGCTAGGTTACAGATCACACAATGGCGGAGGAGAGTTACGGACAGATCCGACTGGAAAGGTGTGTTGATGGA
>JAAEAF010011029.1:0-32397 GCA_011037195.1 Triatoma infestans
CTCAACCGGAAGTACCACTTTACTTGTTTTTTTTTTTTCCTTTTTTGCGTTTTTCTCAAAAATAGCTCCGACGAGTTTCTTCAAACTTTGTATATCAACTAAACATACAAACAGCTACAACTTTTATTTGAAATATTTCTCTGGAAAAATTCATTTAAGGACTGTTTTTGGGGAGTGGTGGGGGTTAGTTTTTCCTCTAAAGTGCTATTTCGGTTTACTATACGTTCTGTGTAAATAATATTAATTAGAATTAAATATGTTGTTGAAATTCCTAGTTTGAAAATAATCAGATGACCGGAAGTGAGTAATCATATTACCACTTTACTAAATGACTTTTTCACTTTTTCGCGATTTTCTCAAAAATTTGTCCGATGATTTTTTTGAAACTTCATATATGAACTAAACGTACAAAGATCTACAACTTTTATTTAAAAAATGTCTCTGGGAAAATTCATTTAAGGGCACTTTGGAGGAGAGGTGGGTTTCTTTTTTTCTCTAAAGTGCTATCATTTGATTATGCAATTCTATCATCCAATCAATATTAATTAGAAATAAATAGATGGCCATAATTCCGAGTTTCAAGAAAATTAGTAAACTGGAAGTGCGATTTTGCTGGACAGTTTTCCGACTAATTTCATTAAATTTGGGAAACAAAATATAAAATTTGTCAATTATAATTTTGAGAACTGGAGTAAGAGAAAGTTGTGTGAGTGTTTCACACCAGATTTTTTACATTGAACAGAAGTCACCACTTGCTCAGAATTTTTCTATGAAAGTTCACTTAAAAAAAAAAAATCGACTTGTCGAAACCAATCATCGACTGGTTTCGATCATTTAACAATGATGAACAGGGTATCTTTATTCATCACAATGATGAACAGGGTATTGTGAATTCATCGACTTACTAGTCCAAATGCAAAGTGAGCGCTAATGAGAAATAATTGTTCAGATAGCCATTTTCCCAGCGGTTAGCACACTCTAAAGAGACAAAAATTGGAAGATTGCTGTTCTGTTGTTGAAGAGAATATTGTGCCTGGTTTCATATGTTTATTAACTTGTTCAGTGGTCTTCCTGATGTTATCCTCTTCATTCGCCACTGCTCATATCCATTTGCATCTTCAAGACTTCAATGCGACAGACCCGAAACTGGTGGATGACCACCATGTGTGAAGCAGGCTATCATGAAAAAACAATACGGCGGAGCCATTTTGCTCGTTGAATTTGATTTTTTTTCAATATAACTTTTAAATCCATTTTTTTTCGTTTTTTCATCTTATTCTATCGGTTTATTACAAGAAGTTACAAGATTATTACTATCAGGAGAGGTGGCTATTCCAAAATGACAGATTAGAAGTGAATATCTTTCATGCTTCCGCGACCAATGCCATACTAAACACCTGGGTTTAAGGTTGATATTGTGCCCAAGTTTGTTAGAATAGAAACCGACGATTCGTTCACATTACAAAACCTTGTTCAGAATAATTGTTGGTTTAAGCTTTAGATCAACATGATTAGTTTTATACTATGCTACAATAGTAATAATAATAATAATAACAAAATAATAATAATAATAATAATAATAATAATAATAATAATAATAATATAATAATAAGGCGCTGGAAATCAGGCTCGAGATTGTGCCAGAGGGAGAGGAGCTTCCTTATTACAGGTATTACCCGAAGGCCATAGTGGAAAAGGACGGGGTTAAGGTGTATTGGGATCAGTGCATGATCACCGATAGGTCGGTCATGCACAATAGACTGGACATCCTTATTTTAAATACCCGAAAAAGGGCAGCCAGAAAATAGATGTAGGGATTTCCTTGGACGACAATACTCGCAAAACTTTAGCCGAGAAGAAGCGGAAGTACCAGGTTCTAGCGCTTGAAATCAAAGAGATGTATCAGCTGGATGTGGTTAGGGTAATCCCGATCGTCATATCGGTAATGGCCTAGTACCTGTTGAGACAGTCAAGAATCTGCATGAGCTCGAGCTGGAACCCTGGTTGTTGGAGAAGGCGCAGAAGTCTGTTTTATTGGACACAGCGAGGCTGGTGAGGAAGTTCCTCAATTTATAACTTTATGAAATGTCTTCAGTGGGTTGGAATTTTTCCTCTCCTGATGCTATTTGCAAAAGGAAAAAAAAATTAAATAATAATATATATATATTGTTGGCGCTACTGGCCATAAGCATCGATGCGCCAAAAAAAAAAAATATTATATATATATATATATATATATTGTTTAACATTTCACCATCTTAAGAGAAATCCTAACGAAAGTAGAAAAAAATAAATTCTCAATGATTCAATAATCCAGAAGATTATTAAAACTATTACATAAATTAATTTTGAAATAATTTATTAATAAACAAATTAATATACCTTATTTTATAGTGTACAATAACTCAGCATACTGAAATAAAAAGAAAACCAAATTAAATTCCATGTCTAACCAGTCTAAAATTCAATTAACTTTCTAAAGAAATCTATTGCAAAAATCGAAACTTCAATTTATTCCAAAGGCTGTAAATTAATGTGTAAAAAACGAAAGGGAAGCTAATAGGAAGACGATGCAACCATGTGGATAGGACACTGTGTATGTCTGGATGATAAAAGGTTGGAACAAGGCTCCATTTCATAATTAGGGATACAACTAGACGAACACGGCTATATGGAACTGGAGTTAATGATAGAATTAAAGTAGCATGATGACTCTTCAACTCCCTCAGGAATGGCTTCCAAGAGGATTGGACCGGGTTATCAAGAAGATCAAGAAAATAAGATACAAGAAAATATACCTGCCCATTTAACATATTCAAGCGAGTCGTGAACACTAACAAGTAAGCTGTGATCCAAGCTAATGGGAATGCTTCCGCAGTGTAGAAGGAAAGTCTAGGAGAGATCGCGTAAGAAATACAACCATTCCGAGTAGCCTTAGAAATACTAGAAGTGCATAGGCTGCTTTGGGTCCTATAAAGACTGAAGATAGGTTAGCGAGGATTGCATATGTGGCTAAGGTTAGTGGCAAGAAACCTCGAAGAAGGCCGTGGAAGTCTTGACAGCATGAGCTGGAGGATGCTTTTGATGCCAGTGGATTGGATTGGACAAGGAGAAGAAAGTTGATTTTTGGATCGAGACAAATAGAAGCAGCAGAAGAAGCGAACCTAACTAAGAAGGAGAAGTCTACGATTTATGTTTCAAAATCAAGTTTCAAGACCTTTTACATATATGTATAGTTAATAAACCAAGTTAAAAGATATTATGGTTCCATTTTCAGAGAAAATTAGGCAAAAGTGTGGAATCCAATTCGTGCTTTTGGTTGACCGGATTTTGATCAAAATTTATTGTACAGATCCTCTAGTAAACTTATATGATATATCAAATTTGAACTTTCTGTTTTGTTTTTTATTTTTTTATTTTTGACCTATGCAGAATTTTGAAAATCTGATAGGAATGCATTATATCATTAAGAGTAAAAAAAATGCTTTAAATGTACTGACACTTTGCGGGAGATTAATGAAGTGAAGGCAAATTATCATGCTGTGTCCATAACGTCCCATATTGGTATGGTTTAAACAAATCTAGAGAACGTGATATGAAAACCTTGAAAGCAGATCACGTCCTGGGTTCGACCCGTTGAATTAAGAGCTCTGACCGAGCATGTAAGCACAGACTCCTGGTTTGAACATTAGAAAAAACTATCACCTGGAATTTTGGAAACAGCTCTGCCAACTAAAATTCTATTTTAACATAATCTTCTTGAAGATAAAAGTGTGTGAAAAAAAAACCCACTGGCTCATTATTCATTGGTGTGATAATAATAGTAAAGACGTAGTTTTCCAAAATTATCTTGACATCTAGCATATTTGTAGATCGCCAATAACAATATACTGCTGCCGAGTGTGTGTTACAAACCAAAAAAAAAAAAAAATTATAATAAAAAAAAAGTGTTTTGATATTGTAAAATTTCAACAGGTGTTATAAAGGCACGTTTTTTTTTTATTTATTTATACTACTGCCGACCATGATCTTGAAGGCTAGAGATTCTTTTTTTTTTTTCTTTCTTTTATTCAAAGTAGGATATGCTTTCACAAAAATTAATCTACATTAAAAAGAAAAGTTTTGTTGTGTCACCCTGAGATAGTAAACCTGAAGGCACGATTTATTATAATTATGAGGATAGATAGTAGAAAGCCCCGGTATGGAGTTAAGTAATCTTCAACCTCAGGCCTCAGTAGACTTATTTTAGGTGACATATTCTGCGGTGAGATCCATCAAATAATAAAAAAGCTAAATCTAGATTAAATGATATTTTAAATATTATGTGTTTGGTAATAAAAAAACTAAAAAAAATACCTTCTTTTAGTGCAATTTACTTATTTATAATTAATTAATTCTCTTTCAAGGTTATAATTCTTCTTACTAGATGTATAGCTGTTTTCAATGAATGAGAGGGTCTAAAGTTTGAAAATCAAAGAAAAGTTTCAAACAAAAGTGATAGGTATCTGTATTTAGAGTTAAGATATAAAGTTCAATGAAAAACGTAATTGATTTTATTGGAAAAAATCGCGGCAATTAAAAAATAAAACTGTTGAATAAAGTCAAACTTTCGGTCAATCGCTTTTCTGCAAACTAAGAAATTTTGCCAACATATTTAATTTTCATTATCATAATATAATATTATATATCCTCTAGTAAATGTTTCAAATAAAAGTTGTAGCTCATTATATTTATAGTTGCCAGGTATATCAAGTTATAACCACAAATTTTATAATTTGTGTACCAAATTTAATGAAATTCGTCGAAAATTGAAAAAAAAAAAACTGTTCAGTAAAAGCGCACTTTCGGTTTTCTGATTTTCGTGAAACTCGCTATTTATTTCCAATAAATTTTGTTTGGATGATAGAATTGCATAATCAATCAACTATGATACTGTAATGGAATCGTTTGATGTGATTCCTGATGTAGTAGATGTCTTGAAGAGGGCGGAAGTTAGTTGAGAGATTTTGGAAGTTAGTGCATCGAATTATTAATACGGATTTTATAAAAATAAACTGTATTTTAACAATAATTTTAACGTATAAATGGTAACTCATAACTAGCAAAATACTTAGAATAAATAGAAGATAAATAAGTAATAAATTAGAATGATAAAATAAACGAACTAAGATGCACTACTAAAAGATAATAAGTTTAAATGAAACTGTGTATAGTCGCGTAAACTGCTGCTCGTGTATATGGACGTGCTCGTATCGTCGTATAAGATATAATGCTCCTCTCGTTGTATATGATAGAGTTTATATATCGGTGTTGGCCACACTCACACCAAGACATCTGTCCTAGTGTGCGATCTTGTGCGACCTTCGTAGTTTGGTGACCTTATTTAGGTCAGTGGCCAACCTTATCGGTGCTTGCTTTTGATGTAAGTATTGAAAAGGGCTTTGTTGTTTGTTTGGCCGGCATTGTCTTGAAGACGGCGGCCTGCTAGGTCGCTGGTTATAAATTGCTCTTTTATTACTGCCATCCTTTGTTAAGATAGCAGCTGGCTGGAACCACTTTGACATTGGTATGACTTTCCATGTCATTACAATACCACTTTAGAGAAAAACATAACTCCACCCTTCCCCTAAAAGTGCTTTCAAATGAATTTTCCCAGAGAAATGTTTTTAAATAAAAGTTGTACATCTGTTTATGTGTAGTTTATATACGTTGTTTCAAGAAAATCGTGGGAGCCATTTTTCAGGAAAATTGCGAAGAAGTGAAAAAAAATCATTTAGTAAAGTGGTAAAGTAAAAAAAAGTAAAGTAATGCCTATTTTTTCAGGCGGGCTTAACGTCCAACTACCAAATTAGGTGTCGTGGACGAAGGCGGAAGCACCTACTTTACTATTAACATTTTTTAAACAAATATAAAATTTAGTTATACGCTGGACTCGAACTGGGGTCCTCCCACTTACAAGTCCATGCTCATAACCAATACACCAACACCCGCCCCAAGTGGTAAAGTAAAAGCACTTCCAGTCATCCAATTTTTTTCAAACTCGGAATTTCAACAAAATATTTAATTCTAATTAACATAATTTAGATGACAGAATTGTCTAATAAACTGAAATAGCAGTTTAGAGAAAACCGTAATCCCCACCTTTCCTCCAAAAGGACCCTTAAATGAATTTTTCCTGATAAATGTTTCAAATAAAAGTTGAAGCTCTTTGTATGTGTAGTTGATGTACTAAGTTTAAAAAAAAAATCGCGAACAAGTAAAAAAAAACAACTAGTAAAGAGGTACTTCCGGGTGAGGAATTTTGACAGATAACGTACTGTCAGATCCCATGGTGATACCTAAACGGAATATCAAGTTTCAACTTTCTACGGTTTTTCAATTTTGAGCTATGCTATGCACATGCATACACACACACGTACACACACACCACAGGGAGGCCATTTGCGAAAAACCACTTTTTTGGACTCAGGGGACCTCAAAACGGATATTTCCGGTGAAAACTCGATATCGAAAATTTGACACGATTACAATACTTCCTCTTATTAGGAGTAAGAGAAAGTAAAAAAAAAAAAAAAATCGTTGGAGACCTTTTCGAGAAAATTGGTAAAAAAAAAAAGAAAAAGAGAAACCATGCAGTAAAGTGTTAACTTTCTGTAAACAGATTTTTTTTTACCAAAAAACTTATTGTCAGGTCTCTAGTGGAACTTTAACGAATTATCATGTTTTGAACTTTTTGCGATTTTTCTTTTTTGATTTATGCTGGTCACATACACACACACACACGCACACAAACGCATGTATTTTCGATGAATACTCGATATCGAAAAATTTGACACGATTGCAGAAGTAAGAGAAAGTAAAAAAAAAAAGTAACATTGCATATTAATGTGCCGCCATATAATGTGTCAGTAGAGAACTACAGCTGTAAAAGTTACATCATTGACCAGTCAGACAGTGAAGTAAATCTATAATAGGAAGTTATAATCGATAGTATTTAGAAAGTCCGCCAAACTTCCTGTGATAATACTGCTCCTTCTATGTGATAGCTTAGCTGTGATAGCTTCCTGTTGACTTTTCGACAAATTTATACAAAATAAATATTTTAGTTGCAAATAAACTATCTGATGAGAAATAACAGATGTACTACTTCATCTACCTACTATAGCTTTTAGTAAAATAATCAAATTGCTAATTGGTTTATTGTAATTAATTTGTTAGAATATCTATTCTATTGCCTGTTTTTATTAAAAAAAAACAAAACAAATCTAGTGTGAATCTCGACTCACGCGACTTCCTCTTACTTTTTGTTGAGGCAATTATATTATCAAATGCAAATGCAAAGCAATTTTATTTAAACTTCAAATGTTTCTCATTTATTCTCACATATAGTGGTGGGGGGAGAAGTACTATCCAGGCAGGTAGTAGAAGTGATTATATTGTAGTCCAGAAGTGTGCGCCAATAACAATGAACCAGCCCCATATAACGTTTGAAATTTAACTCAAAAATGCCACGCACTCAGTAAATCAATTCTTTTGGAAATATATGGATACAGTGCATTATCATTGCAAATACATTGACGAAGTATTTTTTAGAGAAAAGCATTACACACTACTGTTCCCACTCAGGATCCGGTCAAAATTTCAATTTCTCTGGGAAAATAGTTTTCAAATTAAGGTGATTGGTATTTATGTGTGTAAATTGTATACAATGTTTAAAGAAAATTGTTACAAGCCATTTTAAAGAAACTGTTTACGATTAATATCCATAGCTCTTTTTACCATTGTCGAAGCGTGAGATAAAATGAGGAGATCGGTTTAATAGGGATTAAAGAAGTTTGTTT
The DNA here is from genome assembly GCA_011037195.1 of Triatoma infestans. Lineage (NCBI taxonomy): Eukaryota > Metazoa > Arthropoda > Insecta > Hemiptera > Reduviidae > Triatoma > Triatoma infestans. The sequence continues at coordinate 7,842 of JAAEAF010011029.1, forward strand.
AACAACCGATATTTTATCCATCGTAGCATGCATATTCCATTTGTTCCTGACCGGTTTCGGATTTTCATCCATTGTCAGAGCAAATTCACCAAGTTCGTGTAGAGAGTTCACTTCAACGTAATGTTTCTCTCTAGACAAACTTGGTGAATTTGCTTTGACGATGGATAAAAATTCGAAACCGGTTAGGAACGAATGGAATATGCAATGGTACGATGGATATAATATAGCCCATCCACATATTCAACAAATTTGTTTAACATTTCCAAAACATGTTGAATAATAAAAGATCATCGGCATACTTGAATAGAACTGCATATCCTTTCTGTTCTATATAAAAGCTATTGATCCCATGTTTTAATTAATAAAATATGCACGTAATAATATTAATATGTATTAAAAATGCCAATTTTCTTTTTCCAGTTTGGCGTTGAGGCTGATGATGGGAGAATTTCCAGTAGAACAGGCTGTTGAGAAATTATTTTTGGAATACACAAAAGGAGGGGGAACTTTGAATTGTCAGAAATTATTTCCAAGGTAAGAAAAACTAATTTTTAAAATTGCCTTTAACCTAGAATCAAACGTTCATCAAAATCAACATTAATCTTATATTAATTTTGCCCTTTTTTTGATTTGTCTTACGGAGAAGTCAGTCTCGTTAAAGAACCGTAAGAATGCTTTGTAAGTGAAATTCTTACATTATGTACTAGGATGTATTGGAATGTTGGGATCGCTAGCTTTCGCAAAAAAGGTGAAACGGAAGTCTTTTTATTGTCCCTTTCTATAGATTGGAACTGCACATACATGTTGGACAACTTTCCTTAAGAAGTCAAGAAGAATCATATAGAATATACAGTTAATTTTTTTCCTGCTTCTTGAAGGTTGTTGAATTTCATTAAAGCAAGTTGGTTTTTAGAACGTTGTAGAGTGTTTTTACTTCAAAGTACTTTTTCTGTTCAATGGCAATTTTTTATCAGTTATATCTCTATTTTATGTATATTATCCAATTTTGTACATTTTTGTAAAACTAGTATAGACAAATATTTGGAGTGAAACAGTAGCACGACATTCTTTTACTTCTATTAATACAAATTAATTAACAAATTTTCTTTTAAATTACCATGTTTACAAATGTTTAGTTGAGCTGGCCGTAATAAAAGCTGGTAGGGGTTATACGAGGGTTATTTGGTAAGTAACGAGACAAATCGCTGTAACTCAAAAACGATTTATTTAATCAATACAAAACTTTGGGTACTTTTCAACATAGTCCCCAGCAACATAGTCCCATCGTTCTTCTAATTTTTGTATGCCTCTGGCATAAAATTCTTTGGATTGATCTAGTAGCCACTTTTGCACCTGATTTTTTAACTTCTTAATTGGATTGAATATGTTTCCTACATAGAGCCTCTTTAAGGGGTCCAAACAAATGGAAGTCAGGGCTTTAAGGGGGGGGGGCTGTGGAAGGATCTCCCACCCCACTTATTGAAGTGTTTCTTCAGTTAACTGTGCCGTATGTGGGCTTGCGTTGTCAAGAAGCAAAATCACGCCTTCAGTCAAGAGTCCACGATGTTTTGTTCGACTGGTCAGCCTTACTTTATTTGTGAGCATATTATCACTGTAATACTGGCTGTTGATGGTTCGTAGATCATCGATTTCATGCGAGATTCGAGGGAGGAAGTTGCAACTTCAACCGATCGCGTCCACTTCATTGCTCGTCACAGACACTAGCAAGGCCACTTTTAAAGCTGTTCTACACATTGGTAAACGTTCGTACGGTTCAAACAATTATTCCAGTAAAGTTTCAACATTCTTTCGTGGATTTCACTACCTTTGATGCCTCTGCGACTAAAAAACTAATCACTGAGCGTTGTTCTTCCGTGGTGCAATACTCGTGCGGACTCGCCATTGTTCATTGAATTCATTTGAGGTTATACTTACCAATTACTCTCGAATAGCTGATGAGAAACTAAGTATACCAACTTGACACTGAAACTGTTGTATTGGTTAAACAAATCGTTTCTGAGCTACAGCGATTTGTTTCGTTAGTTATTGAATGGCACTCGTACATACGTATATTTGAGTAACCATTTGGGGCGCCCTCTGTTATAACCAACAAAGCTTGTGGCAGCAATTTAAATTTTAAACCTAACTGACAAGACTCTCAAAAACACTAGTGGAATTATTTTTTTTACAAATAAAAGTGATATATTTATATCTGTCCAGTTGGCATTCCAAGTTTAAAGGAAATTGTTATTGGAGTTTTCAGGAAATTCCTTTACTCTATACAGTGATACTTCCGGTTTCCCGATTTTCTTCAAATTTGGAAATGGTAGCAATGCTTCTAAAAATCCAAACGCTAATATTTTCCCCAGAACCTAGACAACCGTTACGAAGAAAATCGTGAAACAAACTAAAAAAAAAATTGCAAAACCTTTCGCGTCAGATGAGGTTTTTTTCGTTTTTGAGGTATTTAGTTCACACAAACATGCATACAGACAGACCATTCGCTAAAAAATTTTGTCTATAATCAGGGTATCTCAAAACATGTTTTTCCGGTTTAGTAAATTTTGAAAATTTGATAACGATCCTCATGGGAAATTAACAGATAATCTAACAGATAAAAAATAATAGAATGTCCTAACGCAAAATAATATGACATTGAGAATTTAATATTTTATATTGCACAAAGAAAATAGCGCACAAAAGGGAAAATTATTAAAATTAGAAATGAAGTAATTTACTGGGCGAACGTTAGGTGCCAAGGTAATTAGAGTTGTTGAGAAAAATGCATTGTATTGTTTGGGGAAAAGTGTAAACATTAAAAGTGAGTAATTATGAATAAAAGAGCAGCTTTGGAGGAACAATAGGGCGGTTTTATATAGCATTGGTGGTAATTTTGCAGCGTTCATTACTTTTTGCGAATTACATTGCTATGTCCTTCTAAAATTCGTACTTGGTTATGTACGAAATTAAAACTTGTTTATAAAAGTAGGTTTATGTCATTTGAAATTTGTATAAACAAAATTGCTAAATTTTATTTGTCTCTACAACTTTAAAATAAAGACGCTATTTTTAATTCTTTAAAAAGAAAACTTGGGTTGAAAACTTTCTTGAAAATGTGGCTGGGTCCGCAATGCTGGATAACATCTGTTATTTTATCCGTCGTAGCATTCATATTGATGTTATTCCTGACCGGTTATTATTTCGAATTTTCATCCATCGTCAGAGCAAATTCACCAATTTCATGAAGAGAGTTCACGTCAATGTAATATTTCTAGTTGTATATGTTTGGGGAGGTTATAATGCTATGTAACTATAGCTGTGTGTTTAATGACAAAATGGAATTATTATAAATTATGATTAGACATTAGAAAATATTGTATAATAATAGCATGTTTTGGAGGATACTTTATAACTAAATTTTAATAGTGGTGTTAAGTATGCTCAGTGTTTTATCAAGTCATTTTTATTAGGGAAGGGGATAAGTTAATTCAGGATTATACTGTACTAATAAGAATGGATAAAGTTTGAAGAAAGGCAATGCAAAGTTTATGGACAGTCAAAAGCTTGTACAAGTAATAAATAAATATGAAATTTAAGCAAGGTCAATTCAAGAGAATATGTAAGTAAATTGATATGTAACATGGTTGGCAGCAAACTACAAATTAGAGATGATAATAAAATAAATAATATAGGAAATCAAATTTATGCGTTATTATTTATTATGCTTATTTTAAATGATATTAAATTACATTAAATACATTAATAATATGTTGAGAGAGATGATGTGGTGGCATTTGTAAAGGTATATTTTTAATAGGGCACGGTAGTAGAGAGAGAGAGAAACATTTTATTCGTAAAGAATTGCCAGTGGGGCTGCTTGACAATGTCAAGTTGCTAACACACAGTTTACCAATTAATCGAACTGACATAAACAAAGAAAGAGAAAACAATACATTATTACACAGATTAAATCATGAAACAGATAATTTTGTTTTGTTATTGTTTTCCACTTTTCGACAACAGATGTGTGTGCGCAAAGTCTAACTGTAGATGTGGTGGCTAATGATGGCTAGAGAGTCTATAATAATCTCCTCCGTTAGCCTCGGCAATATATTCGGGTCTATACCGACCTCGTCCCAGAATTCCACAGTTTTCTTTGGAATAGTCCCCCGAGCACCGAACCATAGACCACGCACTTTATAGTCCCGTTCCCCAAACATATCTCTATACTTCTCGGAGAGATATGTAATACATTCATATCTCTATTAAAAATATATCATGGAAATAATCTGAATTTTAATCGGGGAAAGAAGAAATTTGTGTGTGTGTGTGTGTGTGTGTGTGTTATAAAGTTGCATTTATGATTAATTGATTTTTTTCCAACTTCATATTTCATTAAACATATAGGCATAGTTGTATTTAGAATTAAAAAAGTTAATAATCCATTTTTGCAGCACAGTGTTTAATGAATATGATAGAACAAGTATATAGAAAGAACACGAAATTTATAGTAAATCGTTGAAGCCGTTTTTGAGAAAATCTCGAAGAAATTAAAAAAACTATATAAATTTAGCATTGACTCACTTCCGGTTGATGGATTTTTTTAACTGATAATTTTTTTTTTTGGCAGAACCAATGGTGGTAACAAAATGGAATACAAAGTTAGAGAAATATGCGATTTTATATTTATTTCAAAGATATATTCACTAAGAACATTTACACTCTAATCGGTTAAGATCGTAAGAAGAAGTGTAATTTAATTGAAATCCCATTTCAACCGGAAACACATATTTCGAGATCTAATATGTTGTATTGGATGTGAACAAAATATGTCAAAAATGAAAACTGGCATGAAGCTCAAAATTGGTTTTCCGTTTAATTACTATCATTATATTATCTGTCACTGAAGTTTCGAGCAAAATCCATCAACCCAATGTGCTGAATGTTTTTTTTTTTTTTTTTTTTTTTTATTCAGTTCTTCGTAATTTTCTAGAAAACGGCTCCAATGATTTTCTTCTAAAACTTCTCTATACTATCAATACACATAAATATCGATATAAATTGATTTTTGGTGGTGGTGGGGGAGGTTCCGGGAGAAACAGTAGCGTTTAGCGTTCCACTAAAGTACCACTTCAGTCCAATGTAAAGTTCTGCCACATATATTACAATAAGATACACTAAAAGCATTGACCGAATTCCAAATTTGAAGAAAATCGGTTAACCGGAAGTGCGACTTAACGAAATAGGTTTGTTTTTCAGGTTTTTTTTTTATTCTTTTTTTTTTTATTTTTTATTTTTTTTTTATTTTTTGAATTTTCCTCGAAATTGACTACTTCAAATTTCCTTTAAACTTGGAATACTTGCTGCATGATAAGAAACGTCTCACTTTTATTTGTAACATTTCTGTCAAATAAATTTTGGTTTTAGTTATGAGGTTAATTTTCAAGTCTAATCAATTATACAATCTACCTGGGTAGGTACTTGTCCCCCACCACCACCTCTTTATTAGCACAAATGAGCAAAATTTGAAGTTCAAAGAAAATTTGTCATTTTATATATAATTGTATTAACAGGAAGTAAGAGAAAATGTCGTGTGAGCGTATGACAACAGATTTTTTTTTTATATTTAGAAAACCTTTAATTGGAGAAAACTCATTTTGAAAATTCTTTAGTAACAAAAAAAATTAAAACCATTTCTAGAGCTGCATGCGTAATTCAGAAAAATTAACAAATCCTTTTTACTATCTGTTTTGTTACTCCTCCCAGTAAGAGGAAGTATTTGTAATCGTGTCAAATTTTCGATATCGAGTTTTCACCGGAAATATCCTGCTTTGAGGTTCACTGAGACAAAAAAAGTGTTTTTTTTTTTGGAAATGGTTTTTGTGTGTATGTGTGTGTGTGTGTATGTGTATGTATATATGTGAACAGCATAGCTCAAAAAACGAAAAATTGTAGAAAGTTCAAACTTGATAATCCATTTACGTGTCACCATAGGATCCGACAGTACATTATCTGTCAAAATTCCTCAACCGGAAGTACCACTTTACTAGTTTTTTTTTTTTTTACTTTTTTGGCATTTTTTCAAAAATGGCTTCGACGATTTTCTTTAAACTTTTGGGGGAAGCGTGGGGTTAGGTTTTTCATCTAAAGTGCTATTCAGTTTATTACACAATTCTATCATCTAAATAATATTAATTAGAATTACATATGTTGTTAAAGTTCCAAGTTTCAAGAAAATTAATAAACCGGAAATGTATTTTTACTTGAAGTTTTTTTGATTTATTTCCATAAAAACACGGACGAAATTCATTAAATTTTATATACAAACTATAAAGTTTTGTCAATTAAAATTTTTAAAACTGGACTATTTTATTATATAGTAAAAGAATGGAAAAAAATAAATGAAATAATTGCCTATTTTGTCAGAAATATGTTGTTTAAGGAGATACTACTAATTAGATCAGAATGTTTACCTGTTTCACTTTTAGAGCTATATTTACTTAAAACGGTAGTTAAACTTTTCCTTTACCCTTTAGTAAATTAGTAAAATTCCTTTCATTGAATTAATTACTAAGGTAATCTATTATTAATTTCTTAAATATCCATAATATTTTGAGACATTCTCAGACGGTACCTTTAAGTGTTATTATTATTACCTACGAGGTGTGTAAATTAAGTAATGAGACTGATTTTCTAGTGTTCGATTTGGCAACACTGGAGACGCGGCGCATGCGTGGTAGGGCAAGTAAACATCTGATACACGTCCAGTGCAAATTTGAAAATGCTAGAGTTGTTCACTGTCCGTAGTGACTTTTTTTGTGAGCAAGGTTTTTTCAGTACGTTTTAAAAATGAGTGACATCAATTATGAGCAACGTTGTGCTATCAGGTTTTGTTTCAGACTTGGGCACAGAGCAACGGAAACGTTTGAAAAACTGTGCCAGGCCTATGGAGACAATGTTTTGTCGAGAGCACAGGTTTTTAGGTGGTTTAAGTCGTTTGCAGAAGGAAGGGAATCAATTGAAGACGAGCCTCGCAGCGGAAGGCCTTCATCTTCAAGAACCGACGAAAATGTTGGCAGAATCCGCGATCTCGTGCGTTCAGATCGTCGTTTGACAGTCCGAATAATCGGCGAAGAGTTGAATTTGACTCACACAACCGTTCATCAAATTTTGACTAATGAATTGGGGATGAGAAAAATTTGTGCAAAAATGGTTCCGAAAAATAGTAGTAGAAAAATAGTATTTGGCCAGTAATAACATTCCTGTGGCTCCTCAGCCTCCTTATTCACCCGACTTGAGTCCATGTGACTTTTTTTTGTTCCCTAAATTGAAAAATCACCTCAAGGGACGTCATTTTGGAACATTGGAGAATATTCAAACAGCCGTAACCGACCAACTGAAGTCTATTCCAGTATCCGAGTTCCAGCACTGCTATGACGAATGGAAGAATCGTCTTCAGCGTTGTGTGGCTTCCCAAGGTAGTTACTTTGAAGGGGACAATGTTGAATTGTAATTTTATTTGAATAAAAAAAAGATAAAAAATCAGTCTCATTACTTAATTTACACACCTCGTATCACGGGTGGTCTATACCCCGATAACCACTAGTAGTTGAACCCTCCCTCCCTAAGGAGTTTGAGGACTTTCACCACCAGATCATTTTTTGCTACTATCTCCTCAGGTCGTAATGTACCAAAGGTCTCATACCTCAATTTAGTTATTGCTACGCAATCAAATAGAGGGTGGCGGGCCGTTTCCTCCTCCTCCTAACATAATCTGCACAAGGGTTCCACGCTGATGAGCCCTACCTTGTGCAGATACTTCCTGAACCTGCCATGACCCGTAAGTAGTCCCGTCACCAGCGAAATCTGGCTCCTACTCAGACTAAAAGCCATTTGGGTCCTTCGCTTACACAACGCTGGCATCATCCTTTTGCTGTGTGTGGCACCTGGGTTCCCCCTCCAGACCACTTCATGCTTACTGCGAAATCACTCCCTAATCGCCACACGAATCGCCCCGCCAGTGATCCTCAGGACAGGCTCTGGACCACTGAACGGAGTATTTGCCCCGTTCCTGGCCAGTTGGTCAACCATTTCATTACCCTCAATCCCTATATGTCCAACCTTTAAGTGTTTCAATCAAAAGTTGCAATTATACCCTCTGTTAAAAGAACTATAATGGCTTAAATATCTTGAAAATGGTGACAAAATATGTTTAACATCAACGTCTGAAAAATGATATATTACGTATTAATGGAAAATGAGTTTGCACAGTTACTGATTTCGGCGTAAAATAGGTTTTATAAATATATATATATAAAACTGTGAATACATGGAAAATTTAATCAGAACTTACACACTATGAAAACTATAATTCACTAAGTTTCATTATCTTTTAGATAAAACTGTGATAGGTGGTTAATTAAAAAACTTGTTCACATTAAATTTCTGTTAATAAGAGAGATAAAATTCCAGTGACTGGACTAAGTACTGAAAGATCAACAATTTTGTGCTGGCTGACAATTTGTTCTTTTACAATAAAATTGGTTTACTTAATTGGATAAATTAGATTTTATGTTTTCTACTGTCTTTGATTTAGTAATGTAAACTTTAAATAAGAAGGTATTTCATTTCATCAGTTTGCCTGTTAATGTTTTAACAATTGTTTTTTTTTCTCACTCGTAGTAAGTGAGAGAAATATTCCGATCATTTCTAACTTTTGAATTTAATGTTTCACCGGAAATACATATTTTGTGGTCTCCTGATTAAGCAAAGAATGTTTTTAACAAATGGTCTGTATGTATGTATGTCTGTGTCTGAACAAACTATCTCTAAAACGAAAAATTGCAGAAAGTACAAACTTTATTTTTCGTCTAAGTATACCATCATCACAACTCTGACACGATGTTTTTTGGGGGGGGGGGGCAAAATTTATCAATTGGAAGCGCGACTTTATTCAAATTTTTTGTTGTTTTTTCTTTTTTCAGTTTTTTGAGATTTACTGGAAAACGGCTCCCCAAATAGTTTTCTCTAAAATGAGATGTTTGTACGGCAATGGCCAGAGGAGTTTTTAAAGAAAAAAAATTTCTTTGTTGCTCTACGTTTCGGGTACCATTGGCGCCCTTCTTTAGGGTAGGAGAGGAGTGAACGTTGAGAACGTTGAAACTGAAGTGAAGAGCTCCTGTGAAGAATGGCACCAATGGTACCCGAAACGTAGAGCAACAAAGACATTTTTTTCTTTAAAAACTCCTCTGGCCATTGCCGTACAAACATCTCATTGTAATTTTAAGGCCTGACGATTTGAATACCGGTTTCTCTAAACTTTATATACTATATATACAAACATAAATATCGATTATTTTCATTTAAAATATTTGTCCAGGAATACCGTTTTTATTTCTAAGTAACAATTCTATCTTCTAAGAAACTCTGTCGGTTAAAACCGTTTACGTTAACATTCCCCCCTCCAAAAAAAAATAATAATAATAGTGGGGAGAGTTCTGTAATAAGTGTTCTTTATAAATGGCTAAAATTTCAATCAGTTAACTTAATTGAGAAATGCAAATTTGCGAAACTTTTTTTGTTTTCATTTTTTTTGGCATTTTATTACTCTCTCATACTGCCTACTAGGTAAGGAGAAGTATTGTGATCGTGTCAAATATTCGATATCGAGTTTTCACCGGAAATATCTGTTTCGAGGTCCCCAGAGTCTAAAAAAGTGGTTTTTAGAAAATGGTGTGTGAGTGTGTATATATATATATGCATGTATGTGAACAGCGAAGCTCAAAAACGAAAAATCGTAGAAAGTTCAAACTTGATATTCCGTTTAGGTATCATTATGGGATATCCTACAGTAGGTTATCTGTCAAAATTCCTAGACCGGAAGTACCACTTTAGTAGCGGTTTTTTTTTTACTTTTTAGCGATTTTCCACAAAATGGCTATACCTCTATCAACTACACATCAAACAGCTACAACTTTTATTTGAAACATTTCTCCGGGAAAATTCCTTTAAGGGTACTTTTAGGGGAGGAGTAAGGTTACGGTTTCCTCTAAAATGCAATTTCAGTTTATTATACAATAAATAATGTTATCTAAATCTGTCATCTAAATAATGTTAATTAGAAAAAGTCGTATGACCGGAAGTGGGTTTACTTTTACCACTTTACTACATGATTTTTTTTTTTTTTACTTTTTCGCGATATTTTCTCAAAAATGGCTCTGACAATTTTCTTGAAACTTCAAATAAACTACACTTACAAAGACCTACAACTTTTATTTAAAACATTTCTCTGGGACAATCTATTTAAGGGCACTTTTTGCGGGGAGGAGTGGAGTTATGTTTTTCTCTAAAGTGCTATCATAGTTGATTGTACAATTCCATCATGCAAACAAAATTAATTAGAAATAAATAAATGGCTAAAATGTCTGAGTTTCAAGAAAATTAATAAACCGGAAGTGCGCTTTTACTGAACAGTTTTTTTTTCAGTTTCGACGAATTTCATTAAATTTTGGTACACTAACTACAAAATTTGTCATTATAATTTGAGAACTGGAGTAAGAGAATGTTGTGTGAGTGTTTTACACCAGATTTTTTTTTTTTTGTCGATAACGACATCAGCTAGATTTGAAGAATTGCAGCAAATAACTGAAAATTTTCTTGATGGGCAATATTTTCTGTAATGAGAGAACACTGTCCGGTGTCCCAACAGTGCGTCAATAAGCATGTTACAGCGTCTTAAATTGAAAAGAAAAAACACGAGTGAAATTCTTGAAATTTTTTTTTGGAAAATTTAATTTTATTAGTTTCTTAGGTGGGGGGGGGGGGCAACTGTATAAATATATAGGTCCTATAACATTTTGTCATTTAGTTTGAGAGAAAAGAAGTAAGAGAATATTGTGCGAGGGTTTCACACCAGATTTCTTTTTAATAATTATAATAATAATTATTATTAATGACGTTATCAAACCATATTTGGAAAAGAGGATCTCCTAAAGTAATTTATGAAAATTTCTTCGATCATTAATAAAGATTAAAGATCTGAAAAAGAAAGATCTGAAAAGCACAAAGAGGTAAAAAAAAGTGAAAGTTTTATATACCGGACTGTATGTGTGTGTGTATGTCTGTCTGTGATGAAGTGAACCTTGACATGGGTCACGTTGGAACATATTATGAAAACATTTGTCCAACCTGTAAAGCTCCTATTATAAAGTCCTGACGGAGATAAAGAGAAACAGTAAGGCTTTCTTTCTCTTTCAATACCTCACTGAAGATTTTTAGTTATTTATTTTTATATTTATACTTTATTTTTTAACGTCTAATGAAACTCACAGCCCCCCAACAATACAGTGAACCTTAACTTGGATTAATCATATCTGTTTAGTTTTTAGTATCTCGTATAGTTTTAGTCAGACGCCAGATCTGATTTCTTTTCTCAACTGATCATCTTTGGTTTACACCAACTTCTAGTAGAACGAATTGGAAGAAATATTTCGTTCCTAATCTAGATGCCCATAAATTGAATGAATAAATTATCAATGGTTTTAATCTTTCCTCAAATAGTTTCCTAAAAAAGGTACTATTTAGACAAGTGTCTTAAATACTCATAAGAACTCGGTAAACCGTCCCATATAAAAAACGCGTAGCTAAATTTAATATTTTTAACATTGTTTTCAATTTTTTGTTAAGAAACGCAAGATATGTATACTTGATTCTGTCGTTTATTTGTGTGTGTGGTGTGTGTGTATATGGAAACTAATGTAATGTTAGCAGGATTTGTTGGTATAATTGAGAACTCACGAATTTAAATTTGGACCATTTGTACTAAATAAGGAGAGAGGAAGGAGTGTTATGGAACAGAGTGACAGAGCTAAGAGTTAAGATGATAGACGATGAATTTGGCTGTTGTGTGCGGCTAGAAAAATGAGGATAGACAATCATTCAGTTTCCTTAAATTCACTCCTAAATTCCCCTTAAAGATTTCATAAAAAAATGTTTAAAATTTTTTTTTTTTTTTTAAGGAGTGTCACCACTGGGTGACTTCTCCGCTCATTTATATTTTGTTTTATTTTATTTTGTTTTATTTATTTTGTTTTGTCTAATTTAATTGCTCTCATCAAATTTACTTATGACAATAAATCTGTCGGAGTAAATATAAAAAAAAAAAAAAATCCAAAATTTAAGTTTTCTTTTCAATTTTAGGTAGTTTTTTTTTTCACCTAGTAGTTTTTATAATTAAATAAATCCCTGTTCTATGTTTTGTTTTTTCTTTATTAAAAGAAACTCACGTTTTTTTAAGTTTTGAAACAAGTTGTGGAAAGTTTTCTCTATGCAGAACAACTAGATTTGAAATGGACCCCATTTATGTAATCAGTTCTGGAACTCATATTTATTGATCTGGTAAAACTTGTCTCGTATAAAGAACTTCGCCCGCGTTTTACAGGAGTCTACTTAAATGTATTTTAATGCAATGCTAGAATTCCAAATTTGATGAAAATTTAGTTAAATTGAAATTACTATATTTACAGAATATGGTTACAGAGTATTTTGAAGTTTCATCAACACATGACATCAACAAAATTCTCATTAAAAACATACGAATAGCAACTGTAGAGATATAAATCTATTTCTGTGGGTGTGTGAGTCAGGCTCAAGTTTAAATTGTCCTGGCAAGTTTGTGTAGGGGATGATATAGAAGAGGTTGCTGCTATGCAATATAGTCACATTCAGATATAACGAATATTCCAAAATCTAACAACTATAAGGCCTACCGCTTTATTTTTGGGTAATGTAAATCTATAGATTTACTAAAAATTCTTCATTTGAATAAAATGTGACAAATTAATATTTTAATAATAAATTGGAGTAAGAGAAAGTCGTATGGATTTCTCACCCGCTTTTTTTTCTAAATAGACTTCAATAAAATTTTCCAGAATTTCATATGCACTTTTTTACTTTCTCTTACCCCCTAGTAAGAGGAAGTGTTGCGATCGTGCCAGACTTTCGAAATTGAGTTTTCACCGGAAATAATATATATATATATTTGAGATATTCTGTCACACACAAGTGTGGAATATGTGTACATATATACAGGGTGTCCCAAGGTATATGGATAACGGACTTTTTCTCGGAAACTAAGATAGCTAGAAAAAAACTAAAAAATACCTGTCCCCGTAGTTTTTTTTGTTAGAAAACCAAATTTAATTTGCAAATTTGTTTTGGTGCTTCGAGAAGCGAGATAAAGGCACCAACTTCATTTTTTCAAATGGGGAGGTGTGGTTTTTATTTAAGAAAACAGATTCCTCTATTCTTTGTAAGAAAAATTTACTTGAACGGTTTTTTTTTCCTTTGAGCGATATTTTACAAGTTATGAATGAACTTCCTATAAGAAATTTCAAAATGATATTATAACGGTTTTTTGATTGACTAAGAAGAAAAGTACTATTTTATTATAAATTTTACTTCTCGCTAATTACAGATCTTGCTCGAACTGGCCTCCACCATTAGAGATGCATAGACATGCTCTTTTCTGCCAATTGTACCTTACGACCAAAGAAATACATTTCTAATGGTGGGGGCGAGTTCGAGCAAGATCTGTAATTAATGAGGAGTAAAATTTATAATAAAATAGTACTTTTCTTCTTATTCAATCAAAAAAACCGTTATATCATTTTGAAATTTCTTATAGGAATCATGTTTTCATTCATAACTTGTAAAATATCGGTCAAAGGAAAAAAACCGTTCAAGTAAATTTTTCTTTCAAAAAATAGAGGAATCTATTTCTTACATAAAAACCACACCTCCCCATTTGAAAAAATGAAGTTGGTGCCTGTATCTCGCTTTTGGAAGCACCAAAAAAAAGAGTTGCAAATTAAATTTGGTTTTCTAACAAAAAATTACGGGGACACGTTTTTTTAAAGTTTTTTTCTAGCTATCTTAGTTTCTGAGAAAAAGTCGTTATCCATATACCTTGGGACCACCCTATATATATATATATATATATATATACTGTATAAATAAATATATTTTTTTTCCTTGAAAGTAAGCCAAACAAGGGAGAGCTTATTTTCCACATACTCCAATACATTATAATGTGTGTTGTTTCTAAATTATATTACGTTACAATTATTTATTAACTTAAACAAGATGTGTGTGTGTGTGTGTGACAGAATATCTCAAAAACGAAAAGTTGCAGGAAGCTCAAACTTGGTATTCCATTTAGACACTGCTAATATGAGGCACTGTAATAGGATCCGAATAGCGGAGAAACAAAAATTGAATCAATCTAGTTATTCGCTGTCGTAGGCCAGACTAGGGTGGGAGACTCTATATATACAACCAGCTAGCCCTGCTGACAAGAGTTTTTTACAACAGTTTATGACCAGTTCACAACCAGTCAGTACCATTCAACCTTCTCAGCCAGTCTGTCTCTTCATATATCTCTCGCTAACTAACTTCTATTATACTTGTAAAGTCCTTGCAGATTTGCGTTTTTTTTTTCATTATATTGTGTTCAGCATACTGAGTTATGTCTCCAAAATCCATTCTTTCAAATTCTCTCTCCTTCTCACATCCATTATAAGCACGAACATTTCGGGTAAAATCCATCAGCAGGAAGTGTGACTTTACTAATCTATTTTTTTGTTTTAGTTGTTTGCGATTTTTTTAAAAAAAAAGGCTTTAACGATTTTCTTTAACTTCTTACACTATCTACACACATAAATACCTATCAATTCTTTATTTGAATCATTTTCTAGGGAAATTTGATTTTTTTTTTTGCGGATTTCTGGAGGGGGGGAAATGTAAGTGAATTCCTTTTCTCTAAAATACCACTTCAGTAAAATAATTGTTTTATCATCTTCATAATATTAAAAAATTAACTGCGGAATTTGTGGCGTTGATTTCAAATGTTATTTATAGTTGGTGCAGTGCTTTTAGAGCAGTCTACTGGGCCATAATATAATCATCAATTCTCTACTTGGTAAGATTAGAATGGTACTTACTTATCCACCATCACCTCTATATTAGCAGAAGTGCGTAAAATTTAAGTTTAAAGGAACTTTGTCGTTTTATTTAACTTTATAAAAGGAAAGTCGCTTTTCACACCAGATTTTTTTTTCACCCACACGAGGGGTGCCCAAAATTTGCACGAACGGTTAAAACTTAATTTATAAAATTTGACATGCTTACACTATCTTCTCTTGCAGCAGTTAAAGAAAGTAAAACAGAGGTACTTGATGTGTGTTGGCCGTGTTCCTCACATGCAAACTTTATCTCACATTTCGCTCTTAGAAAAGTGTATTGGTGATGTTTTTGTAATTATTTTTTTTGCCCATAAACTAGGTCATAAGTTAGGAAATTCGTGTATGTGTAGAAAAGAAGTTTTAAATTCTTAGTTGTCTATCATAAACGACAACAATAAAAAAAACAAAAAACAAAACAAAAAAAACATGAAACAAGCAAGAGAGAAAACTAAAAAACATATAAAATACACATTCTTGCAATTAACCTTTAACATTAAGTAAGAACAAACTGAAATTTAGTTGTTGTTAAAATTCACTCGTACGTATAAGTTAAAATAAAGTTAATTTAAAGTTCAACGGTTAGATTGTTAACAGAATTTGGCCAATGATAAATTTGCATTTTATTTAAAGTATTCAAGTAAAGTAATTCACTTTTGGGTCGTATTCTATAGTTCCAGTTTCATATTTCAGATTGGTCTAATCAGAATTAAAAAAAAATGTAATATATCTTTTTTTATTCTTCTGGAATAAGCAAAATTTAAAGAAAATAATTGCTACAGTTTCGAAGCCATTCCGAAAAATGACAAAAAAAAAAAAATAATTCAGCACAGATACACTTTTGGTTGTTACATTCTTAAAATATTTTTTTGCGTGAACAAATTCCTTAATAGAAGCTTTTCTACTAAAATTAAAATTTCCTAGTGACACGATGGTAGAGATGATTTCACTACCTATATAGTAATGAGATGTTTTTGTAAGAATTCGATTATATTTAAAGAAACATGTGTCAATTGGAGATAATCGTAAATAATTATAGGAGAAAGTGATGTGCTTTACCCCATGACAAATTCATAAATGACTTAATGACAAAATCCAATTCCTCTTCCTCTTCATGACAAATTTTCATTGTTTTTTTTTAACTTGACGTAACAAATTAATGTCATATTTGAGTGATTTTATTCATAGTTACTAGTGTGGTCAGGCGAACCGTACTGACTAGTACTTCGATAGACTACATAGAACCGCTACATATAGTACTACGTTTATTTCGAACGATACATTGTAATCAGATTGCTGTCAATTGGCGAACTAGTTAAGCTCCGCCTCTCTGTTGTTTTTTTTTATGACCACCCATTTCGATTCATTTTTAGATTTCGATTCTTCTTCTAGTGTTGGCCTAGTAATCAAGCTAAAAACTACCACAAAGAAGTCTATTGCAATATGAGCGCCAATGATAGGATCTCATACAGAAGACCTCAGTATTTTGCTCAGAAAATCTCTAGATTTATTTAGATTTTGCTCAGAAACGGATTTTGACAGAGTAAACTAAAAAAAAAAAAAAAATTGTTTCTTCATACACGCACATACAGAGACCATTCGCTAATAACATTTTTATCGTACTCGGAGAATCAAAAAAACATGTATTTTCG
Source organism: Triatoma infestans (assembly GCA_011037195.1). Taxonomy (NCBI): domain Eukaryota; kingdom Metazoa; phylum Arthropoda; class Insecta; order Hemiptera; family Reduviidae; genus Triatoma; species Triatoma infestans. Next base: position 24,511 of record JAAEAF010011029.1, read on the forward strand.
ATGAAAACAGAATTTCGAAAATTTGACTCGATCGAAAAAATAAATAATAAATAAAATAATGGCAATTAAAACAATCTCTAAATTCAATATTCTATTGTTGGCTAATTAGCTAGAAACATGGGACAGTAGAAGTACTTAGCAAGTTGATGAAAGCTCCATTATTCAGAATATTGATTGCTAAGCCTGTTCAACTAATAATGATCAATAAATTGAAACCAATTGGAGCTGGCAAGTTAGCTCTAATTTCCACGTGTATACTACAATGCTAGGCCCCAATGTGCCAACATTGTCCAATGTGTTTTCTATTGTCACTGGATGACATCAAGGTGTCCTAAATCGCCTTTGTACTTCAATTTATGTAGTTGACCAATTTGTACAATGCAATAGTACCCATTCCTAATATTATCACTCAATATCAGAATTTTTTATTTATATAGCAAAATTAAAAATATTGTTCAAATAAATTAAATAATATATTTTTAATTATTGGCAATTGTATGTATTAATAGTCCTAATTAAATTGTAATTAATCTTTTGTTATGGTTCCTATGGTGGTACTTAAAGGGAATATCAAGTTTGGACTTCCGGCAAATATTTGGTTTTTGAGGTGTTTCGGCATATAAAACCAAATTCACACACACACACACACACACACAAAACAAAACTTTTTTTTTCCTTATTCAAAGGACCTCAGCACATACCTTATAGTATACTGCGGTGTAAGTTCAATTTTGGAAATTTGAAATGTTCACAAACTTACTTCCTCTAGCTGTAAGAAAAAGTAAAAATGGAACTAACTGGGATGAGATAGTAAGAGAATTATCATTAGGAAGAAATTATACAAAGATCTTTAAATTCATTCTAATGGGGGAAAAGAGTATTTGATGTCATAAAGAAAACTAGAAAGCGTGACATTGTTGTGCGGGCCGGAAGTATGGGATAAAACAAAAAGCAGACGTTACTAATCATAGAGATAGATATTTTGTAATATCAGCGCTATAAATAAGAACTATAACATAAGAAATAATAAGACAATTGGAAATTAACAGCAATATAATTATTGATATATAGAAAGGATAGATTGATATTGTTCGGTCACTGTGAAAGAATGATGAAGGAACGTACCAACATACAGAGATAGACAGAAAAGCTACTAGCATGAATGCCAAAGGAAAGAAGGAAATGAGGCTGGACCAAGGCGAGACTGGAAAAATGAAATCAAAGACGCAGTGACAACGAGAAAATTATGATGTGCAGAAAAGTTTGCGGACTTAAAACGGGCTGATTATTCGGTTGCATTGTTCTAGTTTAGTTTGGAACAGCTTCTCATTTGCATTATCTCTAGTTAGTATCTCATACTCTTCTTTTAGATTATAAGTTAGTAATAAAGAAAGTTCATTTTTAGGCTGAACACAGTTACTGTTCCTATTAAACTAGAAATTATGAAATGTTTGACCAGATTAGCGGAGATCAGGCAATGATCGCCTACCAAAGATTTAATTTTATTGCTTGTTGGATCTTTCTAAGAGTCAGACAAATAATAAACATAATTGCCTATGTCAGCTAAAATTAATTTTTAATGACTTGGAAAATGCCCAGATATAAACGACTGTCTGGGTCAATTGAGACTTCCTTAAAATAAAAATTCTTGCGAAGAACTTCTGTGCCATAAATGTTTGGCATTGCTAATTGGAAGTCTTTACAACAAAATCTACCCTTTATTGAATATAGATGGTACACAATTGTAACTATCCCTCTGGGGCTGAAATGTATTTGGTGTGCTGCTTTGTAATGTAGTTTGTTGTAGCTCGAGCGGTTTTGTGAAGGGGCTTGTAAGTATATATGTTTAGGAGAGAAGTACCAGAAATAACAAAGTAGTCACCACTGCTAACAATAAATATATTCTATTAAAATAATAACTACAAGTTATTTGCAAAGAATGTATAAACTTATTAATAAATTGTGGAACTGCACTGATTCTAAGATAGCGATTCCTGAAGTAATGTTCTGGTGAATGTCTAGCTCAGACTGTATTTAAGGAATGTCTTCTAATTGTTCGTTCAAATCCTCCCCTGTGAGAAGAAGGGATAGACAATGCTATCAAGGTTCATGAACTCTCCCAGTACTGTACTCTTCTATCTGGGTTACCCTTTTTGCGAACGAGCTTGCATTTTTCTCATAATCTTGATTATTTTCTTTAAATAAAATAGATATAATTTCTTGCATCCAGCACAGGGCCAAGCGTATTGTTTGGCTCAAGCCTTGAACTGTAGGGCATAGTGGTTTAAAGAGACACCTTTACGTAAAAATGCTCAAGCCAGACCCTTTTGTAGAGTCTGAGAGACAAAGGAAGAATCACCTATCCATCTTATAACAGATGCTTAGGTTGTGAGGAAATTAGGTTCAGGATCTTTAGTCGGATAGGATGCTGTTGAAGAGCTTAGACTATTTCCCTTTTAAGCTTACGGTCCGAATTGTTGTTTATACGCAGACCAGGATTTTGTCCTGCCAAGCGTTCCAAAAATCTCTCCAACGGACATCTCTTACCTGGCACCCAAACAGATACCCTAATCATCTTTGGGATATCCTCTCCCTCCAACATAACATATTGGATGTCGCCTCTGGGTGTGATTGTGAGATTTTTTCTTCCTAGGAGCCTCTATAGCTCTGTCCGGTGTGGACAGTGTTGTCTGTAACGACAGAACACTTCCGGAGGCCGGCAGTGCACTGAGAGGCGCCAAGGCTCCGGCCGCCAATAACTTGGATGTTGACGCACCTTAAATTAAAAAAAAAAGGCTTTAAGAAATGCCGCAATAACAGCAAGTCGTCTGTGTGTGTGTGTGTGTGTGTGTGCTGTGTGTGTTTTACCAGATTTCTTGTTTTAAACTAATTAAAGTTTCGTCGAAAATCTCTTACCCGCTTACGTAGAATTGTGACCCAATTGTCCCAAATTAGAAAAAGCTTTTTATAAAAGAATACCTATTTATACGCAGCATACAGCAAATTAAGAGAGGAAGAGAGAGATACAGTATTTTAGACCGAAGAAACGAATTCTCTGTTTCTTTGATCATTTTCTATGAATAAAGCACGTTGTGATTTAAATCTTTTTTCTTTTTTAAAATTTTAAAACTGGAGGAAGTAGTTGCTGCAAAATAAAATAATTAATTGTCTCCTGTTATTTTACATTGACCAAAATTATAGTAGAAATCTTGTTTTATTACAGTAGAAAATTAGTTTTATAAATATTAATGACAACATTAATTTTTATTGCTACATCAATTACATTCATTAATACATTAGATAATAACTATTTACTTCCTACTTTCATTACTAAATGTCCGTTAATTTGTTAGCTGTTTACAACAATAGCCAGTTAAAATGTTAATAATCCAAATTAATTAAGAGACAATAAAATACAATTTAGATATTTAGTAGGAGTAATCATATTAATCTGCAGTTTGCAGCATCCCATTAGGGATAAAGAATAGGGTTAGGCCTCCCGTAGATCGATTGTGACTTTCCCCCATTTAGAAGCGAGAGAGAGAGAGAGAGATCCCCTATCTCAGGTTCGGGACCAGATTTTAGTAATCGCTTGCGATCATAGTGAAGATGAAGCGATGTTTCTTCGTACCCTGTAACTATGGCAGTAATCATCCATAGGTTTTGCTCTGCGTTAGTTTTGTCCACGAGAAATCTTGTGCTAGTACGTAATGAGACTTACTTAACCAGCCGGAAGGCTATAGGAATAATTGTAGATCCTACTGACAGGGGTATTGTAGGCTGTATAGGCACATGCACCAGCTACTACTTACAAAGGACTCGATGTGCCGATTCTGTTGTATTGAGGAAAAACCTCCATACATATTCTTTGTGAATGTGCTGGTTTAGGAGTGGATGAGGTATCTATAGTTGGGAGTAAGTAATCCTGATGCCGCGAGCTTTATGCTGAGCCTTTTTCAGCATTACTGGGCCTGCTTAAAAGGACGTGGCTGGAAGATGTGCTCTAATTATTATAACATCAATAGATCTCCTAGGTTCGCAATGAAATAAGACTTTTGCCACCTTTCTCTCAATCTAATTTAATAAGTCTTCTAGGAAGTTCTTGCAGTGTCTCTGCCTCTTCCGCAAATACTTCTCCAATAGGCAGCATGTTTCCATGTGTCAGCCATTTCTCAATGGCTTCACAGTCGTTTTTGGAAATGGTTGTTGATTTCTTCTTTTTTTTGAATGCCTCTATGTTCCGGGGTACCTTGCCTGGCTGAAGGCTAATTGTAGTTCGTCAGTAATTCTAACTCTTTGAGCCATTCATTTACTGAGATTTAGGATATTAGTACATTGTTTCCCAGCAATCTACAAGAGTTTAATATTTTCGCGTTCTGTTTAATATGTCCTAAAACAAAAAAACAACTCAAAGTGAAGCACACAGATGATTTCCTTTTATTGAAATACTCAAGTTATAATTGACAATTTGTTTTTGAATTTGAAATTAATAATTAATGATATCAATTTCAAAAATAAATAAAAAAGATGGTTATTCTGAATTACTAGCTAAAGGCAGACGGTACTTTGCGAGTAACGTTATGTCGTTTATTTTAGTACCTGTATAACGGCAACTGAAGGTTAAATATTATTGCGATTATTATAAAAATTTATTCCACGAGTGAATATACTTCAACATAAAATTTTTTTAACGAAATATTACCATATTTATGGTAGAAATAAATAAATGATATTTTTATCATAATTGCAATCGACCAACTTTCTCTTTTGAGAAGAAGCAGTACCGTACTTTTCTTGATGTCTCTCAGGCATTTGACAGGATGTGGCACGCTGGGCTGCTGTGGAAACTCAAAGGCAACTTACTGTATATCTATTTCTTTATTCTTGAATCATTCCTGCGTATCTGGTTTTGTCAAGTCCAGACAAAACCAGTTCCTTTTCTCTTGATTTCCCTGTGAAAGCTGGAGTACCGCAAGGAGGTATCCTAGGGCCGATTTTATACACAATAGTCACTGCTGACCTTTCTCTAAATCCTAGCACAGTAATATCTATATTCGCTGATTATACTGCCCTTCTTTTCTCTCATACCAAACCTATTATTACCTCCAAACTCCTTCAAGATCATCTTTCCTCAATAGGAGAGTGGTGCAAAAAATAGAAGATAAAAGTTAATGAATAGAAATGTATTCGTACTACTTGTACACTTCATCCCTCCCTCTGTCCTGGTGTTAAATTAAATAACACCTTCCTACCTACTGCTGACAGAGTACGCTATCTTAGGTTATACATGGACAAATGACTAACCTGGAACCCCCATAACAAACTGAAAAGGTGGAAACTAATGTTAAGACAAATTTGCTTTCGTTTCATTTCATGACTTTTAGGCAAACAATCTAAACTTACTTTATATATAAAAAAAAATACATATAAACAAAATAAAAATAACAATAAAACCAACGCTAATAACTTCAGAAGTTGATGCCTCCTCCCCCCAATAAAATTGAAGTTTACAGTTATATCTCCTTAGTTACCATTCACTATTTTGCTCATAGCTGCTTTATCGTATATACATGACATTGCATATAATTTATTCTAAATATAAACCTTATTCAATATGAACTAACATTGTAATACTTTGTAACTGTTTCTATTGCATTATAAACTAGCATCACCTACTTTTTAAAATATCGTGAGCTCGTAATAAACAATGTTTTTTTCCTGTTTACCTTGCAAAATATAGCACCATATATTTTAATTACTATGTACAAATTTATAAATTAAATAATATATTATTAAAAATTGAATCTACAGGTGGCCAATTTAAATTTAGAATCTCGGGATTTCTTTTTTTTTCCTTTTTCTTTTTTTAAAAAAAGGGCAAAAACTTCAATAAAATGTTACAAATGTTTTTTGATGTAGTTGAGGTGAAATACAAGAATTCCTTGACAATGAAAGCGGTTTTTTGAAAATATTTCAACAGCTTTTTAGTTCTTAATAAAAGAAAGAAAACAAGAATTAAGATAGAGACACAATATGTTGGTGATAAATGTTAATTTGTCTACAATCCATGGGAGTCGTCAACCCTGAACAAGAAAGTGTATTGTATTCCCACTTAACTTTCTCACATCCTTAGATGATGACAATAATAATAATATATGTAAAAGAAAATATCCTTTGTTTTTTTACCCCCCCCCCCCCTTTAAATCTATTTGTACAATGAGTCAATCACTCTTCTTAAATTTCTTATTTCAATATAGTATGGGAAACAAGGCTTTTTAGGAAAGCGGGAGTCCTCCTGTTGTTAATTAGTAAATAGGTTTTAAATTTGCCATAACAGTGTTGATGTTTACCTGGGGTTTTACTAGGTATATAAACAATACCGTTGGGATATATTTTAAGACTGACCATTGAAACATGAAGGACCGGAACATTGTGCTTAATACCTGATAGATTATCCAATGCATCTCTGCAGTAATATTATATATCAAATGTATGACGAGTAACATTGAATAAGTAAAACGACAAATTGTTACAAATATTTCCATAAAATACCGGAAATTATTATAGGTTGTAAAATATGGTGTAACAAATAAATCTCATAATTTACATATTACTTTCTGTTACTCTTAGTAAGAGGATGTATTGTAATCGTGTCAAATTTTCGATATCGAGTTTTCACCGGAAATATCCGTGTGTGTGTGTGTGTGATGTGAAGAACATAGCTCAAAAACGAAAAACCGTTAGAAGTTGAAACTTGATATTCCGTTTAGGTATCACCATCGGATCTGACAATAAGCTATCTGTCAAAATTCCTTAACCGGAAGTGCCCGCTTTACTAGTTTTTTTTTTATTTTTTTTGCGTTTTTCTCAAAAATGGCTTCGACGATTTTCTTCAAACTTGGTATATCAACTACACATACAAAGAGCTACAACATTTATTTGAAACATTTCTCAGGGAAAATTCATTTAAGAAAGCTGTGTGAGTGTTTCATACCAGATTTTTTTTTTTTTTTAATAATCACCTAATACATTATTTTATATACTTGTCCAATATTTCTACTTCTTCCTAGATACTTTCTATGACTCCTACCGAGTAAGACTCTTACTTGTAACTAATACAAGTTTTGAGACTCCCTTATTATGGAAAAAATCTGGTGTGAAACACTCATACAACTTTCTCTTACTCCTGTTCTCAAAATTACGAGTATAATTGACAAATTTTATAGTTTGTGTACCAAATTTAATGAAATTCGTCGAAAACTGAAAAACTGTTCAGTAAAAGCGCTCTTCCAGTTTACTAAATTTCTTGAAACTCGGAATTTTGGCCATCTATTTATTTCTATTTAATTTTGTATGGATGATAGCATTCTATAATAAACTGTGATAGCACTTTAGAGAAAAACAGAACCCCACCCCTCTCCTAAAAGTGCCCTTAAATGAATTTTACCAGAGAAATGTCTTAAATAAAAGTTGTAGATCTTTGCATGTTTAGTTTATATAAGAAGTTTCAAGAAAATCGTCGGAGCCATGTTTGAGAAAATTGCGAAAAAGAGAATAAATCATTTAGTAAAGTGGTAATGTACACGCACTTCCGGTTATCCGATTTTTTCAAACTCGCAATTTCAACAACAAATTTAATTCTTGAAAATGTGGCTGGGCTGGGAAGTGAACTCTCTACACGAACTTGGTGAATTTGCTCTGACGATGGATGAATATCCAAAACCGGTCAGGAACATAACTAATATGCATGCTACGACGGATAAAATACAGGAAATTTAATTCTAATTAACATTATTTAGATGACAGAATTGTTTAATAAACTGAAATAGCACACTCCCAAAAGTGCTCTTGCTAGGAGGAGTAAGAGAAAGTAAAAATATTTTTTTG
>JAAEAF010011030.1:0-18583 GCA_011037195.1 Triatoma infestans
GTTTAGATTTGATTTTTTAGCAGCGCCATAGAGTTCTAGTCCGTAAGTCCATATCGGCATAAGGAGAGAAGTGTATAGTCTTATTTTATTGTGTAAAGTTATTTTTGAACGTTTGTAAGTAGTTTAGCGAGCAGTCGGAATCTTGTGTTGAGGTCTTTTCTTTTCAGTCGAATATGAGGATTCCATGTAAGTCTTTTGTCCAGGTATAATCCAAGATATCTTACATGATCTCAGGCGGTATAGGATTGTTGTGTATGTTGACCGGAGGAAGGATTTTACGGTTGAGGGTGAAAACAATATATTTAGATTTAGTAGGGTTTATTTTGATTCTCCATTTGGTAAGCCAATTTTCTATAATACGAAGATGGGCTTGCAAATTTTGAGGACGGGGTCAGAACCTGAGGATAGGATTGCTGTGTCATCGGCGAAGGTGTGTATAGATGTACAAGGATGGGTTGGTAAGTCAGCCGTGTAGATGGTGGAATTTTGACAGATGACCCACTGTCGGATCCCATGAAGATACCTAAACGGAATATCAAGTTTAAATTTTCTACGGTTTTTCGTTTTTGAGCTATGTTGTTCACATATACACACACCCACACACACACACACACACACACACACACACACCATTTGCTAGAAACCACTTTTTTTGACTCAGGGGACCTCAAAACGGATATTTCCGGTGAAAACTCGATATCGAAAATTTGACACGTTTACAATACTTGCTCTTACTATGAGTAAGAGGAAGTAATAAAAAAAAAATAAAAAAAATGAAAAAGTCCAGTGGTTGGAATTAAGTTATTACATTCAACACTATTTTTACTTTCTCTTACTCCTAGTAAGCAGACTTATTGTAATCGTGTCAAATTTTATGATATCGTTTTCACGGAAATATCCGTTTTGAGGTTCCCCTGAGTCCAAAAAGTGGTTTTTAAGAAATGGGTCTGTGTGTGTAGTGTCCCGTGGTGTGTGTGTGTGTGTGTGTGTGTGTGTGCGTGTGTGTATGCGAATAGCATAGCTCAAAAACGAAAAATCGTAGAAAGTACAAACATGATATTCCATTTAGGTATCAGCATGAGATGTGACAGTACGTTATCTGTCAAAATTCCACAACCGGAAGTACCACTTTACTAGCTGGTTTTTTTACTTTTTTGCGATTTTCTCAAAAATGCCTCCGACGATTTTCTTTAAACTCTAAAAATCAACACACATTACAAAGAGCGGTACACCTTTTATTTGAAACATTTCTCCGGGAAAATGCACTGAAGGGCACTTTTGGGGGAGGGGTGGGGTTAGGTTTTCATCTAAAGTGCTATTTCAGTTTATTAGACAATTCTGTCATCTAAATAATGTAATTAGAATTAAATATGTTGTTGAAATTCCGAGTTTGAAAAAAATCGAATAACCGGAAGTGCGTTTACTTTACCACTTTACTAAATGATTTATTCACTTTTTCGCAATTTTCTCAAAAATGGCTCCGACGATTTTTTGAAACTTCGTATATAAAGTAAACATGCAAAGATCTACAACTTTTATCTAAAACATTTCTCTGGGAAAATTCTTTTAAGGGCACTTTTAGGGGAGGGGTGGGGTTAGATTTTCATCCAAGTGCTATCCTAGTTGATTATACAATTCTATCATCCAAACATAATTAGTTAGAAATAAATAGATGGCTGAAATTCCAAGTTTCCGGTTTACAAAAAAATTAGTAAACCGAAAGTGCGCTTTTACTGAACAGTTTTTTCAGTTTTCGACGAATTTCATTAAATTGTGGTACACAAACTATAAAATTTGTCAATTATCATTTTGAGAACTGGAGTAAGAGAAAGTTGTGTGAGTGTTTCACACCAGATTTTTCGTTTTGATGTGATTGTTTTATGTAACTGAAGTTTATGAACAGATATAACTGGTTTAAAAACAGGCTTACAGTACTACTAAACCTGCATGACATAGATGTATTGAATTCTGTCTATTTTATCCTCGTATTACTTCATCTTTTGATTAAACTGACACAAAGAATTTTGTTAAACCCCCTTGTTAGTAACATAGTCATTTGTTTCATTGCAACATTTTGCATCTACAATAGAAACAAAGCCGTAACGGTAAATTTGATGATGTAGATGTAGTGTAAGTTTATGCTTCATTAGGTTTGTTGGGGGAATCACCCAGTAGTGAAACTCTTTCAACCAGTGTAGTGCGTCGTGATATTAACATTAATTATTTGAAATCTTCTCTCTACACGAATTTGATTGTATGCCTTACTCTGACAAAAAATGAAAATCCAAAACCAGTCAGAACCAAAATAATGAACCCTGTTACGACGGATAAAATCATAGAATCTTTTTTACTTTGAATATAAAATACTAGATCTCTATTTCCGCATCAAGCGATGAGCAGGAGTTGTGGAGTACCGGCTGTTATAAACACGCAAAAGTTCCGTGTTATAATAAAATTGTTACGATTGCAACATGAAAAATTCATAAGGATTTTCACCCAGAAGATTATTAAATTTTCATTTTAGATGAACAATAAAATTAAAATAAATCTTTTTCTATAATAAGAAATTTAAAAAAAAAAATCACTAAAGATTGTTGTAAATGAAAAAAAATGAGAAGGTTATAACAGGTAGAGAAAGTTGTGTAAAGTTATATAATAAATATCTCGTTAGTCTTTATTAACAACGCTGTATTATTATTATTAGGGAAGCAAATTGTATTTTTAGAATATGACTTGTTTTTGTTTTATACAAATACATTATTTAATATGAAAATTCTTAATCGAATATTTATTTTTATGCTAATAGCTTATGACGCTTAATATTTATAATTGAAATAATGACTAATAATTATCAAATAATCATACAAACATTGGCTTATTCAGGCCAATATCATTCAGTTAATTATTGTCTTTTTTCAGTATTTAATATATTTATGTTTTTTTTTTTTTTTGCAATAATTGATTGAATATTAAAATTTTACTAATTAATAATTAAGAATTGAATAAACATCAGCTTTGTTATAATGTTTTTTTTTCTAAATTGAATGATAATTTTCTCGACATCATAGATTTAATAAATTTATATTTGATTTATTATTTGCATTTGAAGCGCGCATAAGTACAATACAAAACATTAAGTAAGTAATACAATAAATACTAAATGCTTAAAACAAAACTGACTCTCTGGAGCAGCGGTTCTCAAACTGTCTTAGGGGAGGCGCTGTAACTTTACAAAAGGGGGGGTGTCAAATAAATGAACATCGCAAGGCATCAGATATATTTTTTTTATTAATTCAAAATATAATTAACATTAAAATAAAACTTTGAATGTTAATTATAATTAACATTAAAATAAAACATTTCTAGGACAAGATCTAATGACTAATATGTGCCTGTTTTGAAGTACACAGGTTTGGTTTTATATTCGAGATAGTCACTATGAGCTGCCTTTCTATTTGAAGTTTGTTTCTATATTTAGATTTTAAAGCAGCCACAGCAGAAAGATCAATCTCTGCAAAGGTAAGAAGTGGGGGAAGATAACAGTATACAAAGTGCTTTTCTTTAATAAGAGATAAGTACATGACAATTTTGTCATAAAAATTTGTTAAAGACTTTATCAGTTGTTATTCTTCTTGCATGTATAGGCCGGTAGATACGTATATCGTCAAATGGATTTATTACCCAATTCCAGTCACACAATTTAATATATTTTTCTGTGTAAAAAGTATTTGTGGAAATTAATGCTCAATGACCCACCATGGGGTCATCTTTCTTATATTATACAGGAGGCGCAAAATTATTCAGAGTAAAAAAAAAGGGGGGGGGAGGCGCGAAATACAAAAGATTGAAAACCGCTGCTCTTGAGTGAAAATAAAGAAAGTAAAACAGAATGAATAATTTATTGTATTCTATCTACAATCAACAATCTTGGAATACCTTCTACACTCAATTTATATAAAGTAAAAAATAAATAAATAAAATAATAATCCTTTTTAACATATTTTAAATAAAATTTTTAAAAACTAAGGCAAATTTGGATTCCCCCACCCCTTTCTTGATATTCACAACAATACATCGTATCACATGCGAATCTATTGAATATCTGAGAAATTGGGTTAGCCATGAAAAAAAAAAGGAGATGTGAAATTCATCTCAATAGAAGAATTTACAAATAAAAAAAAAACAAAATTATAAAATCTAGTAAGAAGAATGATTTATAAAATTATTAACAAGTCTCCGAAATAACTTAAAATTCTTCCTTTGGCACTATGGCCCTTGTAGGACCTTGGCCTCCTTAAGCAGATTAGACCAGCCCTCTCGATCTACTGCCTTTCTTCTCCATTGGCGAACCTGCATTTTTTGGAGGTCATCCTCCACATCTTGTAGCCAACGGAGTCGCGGTCTACCCCGCGGTCTTTTTCCCCCAGGATGTCCTTCAAAAGCTTTGCGTGGGCCTCTACCCCGATCCATTCTTTCTAGGTGCCCCAGCCATCTCAGACTACCGACTTTAATAGCGGTCACCAGGTCTACATTCTTATAAAGCTCCTTGAGCTCGGTGTTCCTTCTACATCTGAAGACTCCATTGTCAACTACAGGTCCGTAGATAGTTCTAAGGACCTTCCTTTCCCAGCAATTTTGCCTATTTTCATCAGCCACCGTCAGCGCCCACGTCTCCGAGCCATACATAACAACCGGTCTAATAATCGTTTTATAAATGACCGCTTTGGCCTGCCTGGACAAGTTTTTGTTCCGGAGCGTTTGTCTTAGCATGCCCAGGCATCTATTCCCAGCTGCTATTCTGCTCCTAACATCGTGGCTCACCTCGTTCTTGGATGTAAGGGTAGCTCCCAAATATTTAAATTCCCTCACTCCTTCGAAACGGTGTTGCCCAACTTGTAGCTCTCTAAATTGCCTGGCTCTTCTCGTAGTCACCATATACTTGGTTTTTTGTGCGTTGACAATCAGTCCATTCTCTGCAGCGTTTTCCTCTAGTTCCATAAAGGATGATTTTAGTGACGCTGCGGACCGAGCTATAAGTGCTATGTCATCTGCATAGGCGAGACACTGCACTAGGCGATTGTATATATTGCCACCGGATAGTGACAACGTATTTCTTATTGCCACTTCCAACATCAAATTAAAAAGAAGCGGTGACATTGGATCTCCTTGTCTTAGGCCCACGTTTACGGGAAACTCCTGGGATAAATTATTCTGCACTACTACCTTGGATACAGGCCTGTCAGCGTCATATTAATCAATCTAATCACCTTCGCAGGGACATTAAGGTTCAGCAAGCACCTAATGAGTCCAACGAGCGATACAGTGTCGTAAGCCATTTTAAAATCCACATATAACTGGTGGAGGTCTAAATTGTTTTCGTAGAATTTTTCAAGCATTGTCCGCATGGTGAATATATGATCTGTTGTCGGACCTTCTCTTCCTAAACCCACTCTGATAGTCTCCAAGTACCTGTTCGGTTACTATTGCAATTCTTGCTGTGAGTAGGCTTGCCAGGATTTTGTACACTGTACTTAAGAGAGAGATTCCTCGGTAGTTTGAACATTTTAAGCGACTTCAAGAATCAGATCATATACCTTCTGCTGAAGCGTTTCTCCTCCATATTTCAACATTTCACAGGTGATACCGTCTTCTCCAAGAGATTTGTTTCCCCTCATTGCCTCCAAAATATAATCGAAGTCCTCCCTCGATGGTGGCTTTGCATCGTCAGCCAATGGTAATTCATGCTGGGTAATTCTTCCTTCTGACACCGGGCCCAAAACCTTTCGGAAGTATTCCATCCATCTATTCAAAATGTCCTCTTTACCAGTTTTTAACTCTCCGTCAACCCCTTCCACAAATCCTATCCTCGGCTGGTCTCCATTTTTGGAGTTTCTTATCTCTTTATAAAGTTTTCGGCTTCTCCTCTCTTCAAAATCTCTCTGCAGCTCCTCTACTTTTCTCTCTTCAAAATCTCTCTTTTTCTCTTCTACATAGTAATCTGGCCTTCGCTCTTTCCTTGCGGTATTCTTGTGCACTTGATCTTGTATTCCTCTAACTTATAAATACATAAATAAAAATAAAGTAATAGAAAGAGGAGACTAATGATTTTTTTTCTACTAATTTGAAAATATTTATTACGAACTAATATAAATTATTGAATATTATGTGGATTAGGTACGCAATACTGGATAAACATCTGGTATTTTATCCGTCGTAGCATGCATATTTGTGATATTTCTCTGATCGGTTATGGATTTTTTTCATCCATCATCAGAGTAAAGTTAACAAATTCTTGTAAAGTGGGTTTGTTTGGTATTTAATAACGAAATGGAATTATTATAAATTATGTTTAAAACATTAGAAAATTGTGTATAATAAATAGGACGATTTGAGAATACTTTGTAATTAAATTTTAATAGTGGTTTTAAGTATGCTCAGTGTTTTGTCAAGGCATTTTTATTATTACGGTGGCGGTGGGAGGCATATGAAATTTCAAGAGTATATTATACAAATAAGAATGGATAAAGTTTGAAGAAAGGTGTATAAGTGCGTGTGTGCGTGTGTGTGTGTGTGAGAAAGAAATTAATCGGAGATATTAAATATTACAAAATAATTAAATAATAATAATAATGATTAATTATTACAATTTTATTTCCTTTTAGAATTTTACGAAAAACAAAAATTCTAATTCTTGTAAACATGTAAGTTATCTACATGAATCTTCTAAAATAGTATGTACTTTAAAATTTACAATTAACTTAGTTTTATTATGTAAACTAAGTTGTAGACGTCCATAGCCACAGGTTGCTTTGCCCGAGAGTAACCGCTATCTATCCTTAATCTAAAAACAATTTACTTAGCTTTCGAAATTGGTTTAGTTGCAAAATTATTTAATTTAACCGTTGGAGCAGTTTCTGAGAAAATTCCCAAAAAACTCAGAAACCTTTTTCGTAGGTAAAACCGTACTTCCGCTTTACCATTTTCTTCAAACTTGTTTATTCTACCATTGTATTTAATTCTTATGTTTATTGATATTACATAGGTGGTAAAATCACACATTGGTTTTTTGAAGTGGTACTCTATTAGAATTCTCCAGTATTCTCCAAAAATTCAAATTTTCCTTGAAAAAAATTTCAAATAAAAGTGATAGACATATGTTTATAGATAGTTTACGAAGTAAGCGGCAATATTAGCTGAATGATCAGAACGCCAAGCTGAGATGTATTGTGATTTGATTCCCGTCTTAGCCTTGGGTTTCATTTTATGTATTAATATATGTAATATATAGTAAAGCATGTTGCTGGATACCTCCGACCACGACATCTGATCAGTAGTTGGAAGTAAAGCTTGCATGAAAAAAGCATTACTTTACTTTTTTTTCCAAAAAAAGTAACTATTAAAGTGTTTCCAGATAAATGATTTTAAGATAAATCTACGTTTCGGAACAAAAGGTGTTGTTATCTAAGTAAATGTCATAAAAATTAATTCAATAACTGGTGTGGAAAAGTGGTAGTTACATTATTACTGAAGGTACAAACTCCCAACTGTTTTAGGCATAATGGAGCATAAAAACTATGCGAGGAGCTCTGCCAGATAAAATGTTGGTTGGTACCCTCCAATACAATGGCTTCCTAAATACAGCCTTAATAAACCTAATAACTTATTGGGCGATCCATTCTATGTGGTAGAAGTGTGGGCTGTACGGCTGAAAATGGAGTGGGAACCGGGGTTATGGGGCTTATCCGAGATGTTATATTTCTGTAACTCTGGGTAAGCTAGTCGCAATAATTATCTGTGCTGATGAAATACAAAGACGAAAAATGCATACGTAACACTAGAGGCGTCAACTTCTCAGTAAACGAAACATTAGTTTCTGCCACTTTAGTTCAAGAATGATGGAACTGCTTGGGTAATTAGTTATGGAAATTAGTTACCAAAAGAACATTTCTCTGGTCTGGGTAGCCGGGCATTCAGATTAAGGGCATACTGCCATATTGAACGTGAACCCTTTTATGGCATGCCAAGATGTCTCATGAGTGTAGCCACTAAAAGCATGGGCGTACATCAGATCCTAAAAATGATGGTGGGAAATTCTGGACGAAACATTTTATCCTTGCGAACCCTATACGGATGATTGTAGGCCTTCTCAGTGGTCAATATAGACTTAAGAATCACGTGCACCCCATGGGTGTGACAAGGGATAGCTTTTGCAAGAAGATGAGAAAAGACGTTGCACGTACTGCGCCAGCTGAGTGGGGCGTGTGTGGCTGAGAGTTCGCCTGCTCGGAGAGGTAAAACAGACGCCTTCTAGCTTTTTTCCCAGCAGTCTCACTCGACATTCCTAACCTAAACAAACAGGATTGTAGACGGGTAGTCTAATTGTGGTAATTGTAGATAAATTATGCCACAATTGCCTTTAGAGATTCCTATGGCCTAAGCTTGCTAGCCCAGTGTGACTTTTTTCCACAATATTTCGTCGGAATAATAGTAAATAATAATTAAATAAAAATATTAAATATAACGAAAGAAAAAAACGGAAATAAAAACATTATTTCATGACAAACCCTATATAATACTCTCTACCAAAATGAAAATAACAAAGAATGCAAAATACAAGTGGTAGCCCTTTGTTACAACAAAGGAATTAGTATGATTTTATATATATATATACGTATGTATATATTTTATCGTATATATATATGTATGTATGTATGTATTTTTTAATTTACATAACGGAAATAATTTTGTGATAAAGCAAACGTATACATTTTTATTTTAAAATTTTCCATTATTTCATTCTTTTTTTTGTTTATTTGATGTATAAGGTCATCCAAAAATATAAAATTCCGGAGCTGGTATTATTAGCCAGACTATCACTGACTTAATTATTACAGCATGTTTTTACTTTCTCTTATATAAGAGGAAGTATTACGATCGTGTATAATTTTTGATATCAATTTTTCACCGGATATACACGTTTGACCCCAATATCCTCAGAGTCAAAAAAAAAGAAGTGGTTTTTACAAAATGGACACGTTATGTTTTCCTTCCAAAGTGTTGCCTCAGATTATCATATAATTCTATAATCTTTATCTAAATAATATTAATTAGAATGAAATATATGTATTGATAAAATACTGAATTTTAATCAAATCGGTTGACCGATTGATGTGCGTTTTTACTAAACAGTTCTTTCAGTTTCCTGCGTTTTCCTTCAAACTAAGTTTATTAATTACATATTATGTAGAGCTACAACTTAACCACTAATTATAGAGGAGAGTTGTAGCTATGATTCTGAGTTCTAAGCTATGATTTCCTCTTAAATGCCATTCTAGTAGGTATATTATACGATTCTATCATCTAAATAATTTTAATCAGAATTAAATATGTAGCAAAATTCCTAGTTTGAAGAAAATTATTTGACAAAATTGCCTTTTTACAGATCAGTTTTTCAGTTTTCTTCATAAAAAAAAAAAAAACAAAAAAAATGATTGATTTCAATGATATACTAACCATATATAAAGAGACATTTATATGGGTGAATCATAAAAAAAATGACCGATTTTATTTACTTGCACTTTATCCTCTACAGAAAAAAAAGAGCGTATACACTTTGTTGTACTTTGTCATATTCTTATTTTGCATAAACAAATAGAGAATGAATTTATAAACAAAGTTACCCTGGATCGCTTTTAGTTTTGTCGTAGCATTTTTTTTTTTAAATAAGATGACGTTAAAATTTGAAATATTAGTAACATTACGCTATTATTGGAAAAGAAAGTTCTCAGCCGTCAAAACTACTCGTTTAGTGCGGGAATTTGAAGAGGATGATGCTGCTTCTGAAAGGACATTGGTGGTTTCGGAAATTTAATACCGGTGACATTAGTCTTGAGAGGATAGCCGGTTCGGGGCAATCATTCGGTGAAGAAACTCTGCGGGGTTACTTGAAGACTGATCCGACCAAAAGTACTCGGGAGTTGGCAGCAGAACTCAAAGTATCCCAATCCACCGTAAATCGTGGGCTGCATTAGCTGGGGAAAGTGGATCGTTCAGATAGAGTGGTTCCCGTTGAGTTGGCCGCTAAACAAGCTTAGCGGCGAGTAGAAATTTGTCAAAAATCCAATTAATCATTGGTTCATCAAATGATTGTCAAAGGATTGCTGATTGCCGATGAAAAAATGGATATATTGGAGAAACCCTAAGACCAAGAAATAATAGTTTCACTGCAAGCAGCCTGCTCTACTTGTCGCTAAACAGAGTTAATTCGGAAAAAAAAAACAATGCTTTCTGTTTATTGGAATTATGAAGGCGTAATTTATTATGAATGCTTTCCCAAAGGTCAGTCTATTGATTCGGAACTTTATAGTGAGCAGTTAGAAAGTATGTACGTTGTTTTGGCCCAGCGTTACCCCAGGGTTAGTTAACAGAAATAAAGTTTTTTTTCAACAAGATAATGCTCGACCACACACTTCTCGTTACATGGAGGTTGGCCCGACCAAATTTACTCGGGGGCAACAGATCTCGAAGTATCCCAATCCACCGTAAATCGTGGGCTGCATTAGCTGGGGAAAGTGGATTGTTCAGCTAGAGTGGTTTCCGTTGAGTTGGCCGCTGAACAAGCTCAGCGGCGAGTAGAAATTTGTCAAAATCTTTTGGAAAATCCAAGTAATCATCGGTTCATCAAAAGGATTGTCACTTGCGATGAAAAATGGATATATTGGAGAAACCCTAAGACCAAGAAACAATGGTTACACTGCAAGCAGCCTGCTCTACCTGTCGCTAAACAGAGTTAATTCGGGGGGGAAAAAACAATACTTTCTGTTTTTTGGAATTATGAAGGCGTAATTTATTATGAGTTCATTCACGAAGGTCAGTCTATTGATTCGGAACTTTATAGCGAGCAGTTAGAAAGAATGTACATTGTTTTGGCCCAGCTTTACCCAGGGTTAGTTAACAGAAATAAAGTTTTGTTTCAACAAGATAATGCTCGACCACACACTTCTCGTTACACCAAACAAAAACTTACCAGGGATTGAGCTTCTCCCCCACCCTGCTTATAGTCCGGACCTAGCACCTTCCGATTACCAACTGTTCCAGTCATTGGTGCACTAACTTCAAGGAAAAACCTTTAATTCTCTGGTCGAGGTTCAGAATGGAGTTCTTTCGGGCGGAATTCTTTTCTTCCGTTCAAAACCCAAAGTGTGGTATTGCAAAGTAATTCGGCAGCTAGTCTTGAGATGGAAACAAACCATAGAACACAACGGTGTATACTTTGAATATTAAAATAAATTGTTAGATAAAATAAAGTTGTTTTTGAAATTTTCTAGAAAAACCATCATTTGTTTATGACTCACCCATATAACTTTTGTTTGAAACTTATTTCCGCAATAGTTCATTTAAAGACGTTTTGTGGGAGGGTGAGTATATGGTTTCCTCAAACCAGACATTTTATCAAGTTTAGGTTCCTCCATTGATATAAAAGTGAAGACAAGTAGCCATTCAGTAAAAATTATTAGTTTGAAAAAAACTTGACAATTAATAAAACTATGTAAATTGCTGTAAGAGAAAATAGTGTTAGTCTTACAGACCAGATTTTTTTTTTTTTTTCTATGTATATACATGTTTAAAGTAATAAGTACATAATGATTTTCATTAAAAACTTACCCGTTCAAAAATTTATTTTTGGCTGATTTTGAAGGAGCTTCAAAGTTAAGCTTTGTGTAATAGGATCCGAAGAAAGGGATCCAAAGCAGAGAGAGCGAGAGAGAGAGAGTCTCACTCATTAGTTTAGGCCAGACTAGAGTGGGAGAAACTGTTTAAATAAAGCTGTGTCAGCTAATAGGAGGGAGTCTACCAACAGCCTTGCAGCAGAGTTCATACAGCAGTCACAACGCGTCATCAACTTTTTCTCTTTACCTCTCACTACCATTTTATATATTTTAGTGTAAAGTCCAGGCAGTTTGTGCTATTTTTTGATTATACATTGTTCACATATACTTCTAGTTTATTTTTATTTATTTATTTATTTATTTTTTTTAATTTAAGGCGCGTCAACATCTATGGTCATGCGCGCCCGGAGCCTTCTCAGTGCACTTCCAACCTCCGGACAGTGTTCTCTCATTACAGACAAACACTGTCCATCATCGGACAGTGAGCTGTAGAGACTCCTAGGGAGAAAACAATCTAAGGGTAGCACAGCTGGACTCGAACCCGGGCCCTCCGCCCGGAGTGGAGTCCAGTAGGCTAACCACTTAGTTTATTCCCTTCCTTCTAGTTTATTTATCTATACAACCCATTTTTCTCTCCTTCTGAAACGCATTATATTTACAATTCTAAACTGATATTTCAATAGAAATATGTGTTCTACCATCCATATAAATATTAAGTTATATTAAAAAACATTACTAGAATTATAAAAAATTACAAAAAACCGGCTAAGACTAGATGTGCTAATTTATTGAGTATATTTCTGAGCTTTGTACAATTTCTCGTTAAGTGCACCAGTTTTTTTTTAAACTTGAAACGCTTATTGAAGAGATATAAACCAATGATTTTTGTTAGTAGTAAGTCTCTAGAAAATTAGTTTTAAAATATTCCAAGGGTTGTGTCAGGTATAAATTTAAACTGCCTTTCCAAAGTGCCAAATTCACATACAAGGAAATCTAACCAATACACATGCAGTTTATTTTTAAATTAACACGCATAATCCCCTTTCCCGCCACACTTTATTTATTTGTAATATATATATATATATACAACGCCTTCCAATTAAAACTTTAGTAAACATTGCAAGATTAAAGGAAGTTTATTAATTGGAGTTTAATTATTAAAGGAAGTTTTTTTTTTTTTTTTTTTTTTTGCTACAACTGAATGTAAAATTTAAAGAAAAGAATTTAACTCTTCATTAATTTGGAATTTTTTTTTTTCATTCATTTGAATAACTAAATTATAATCAAAAGTCTTATTTAAATAACATTTCAAATTATAACTGCTGCTATGAATGTTTTTCATTAATAAAAGTTAAAAATAGGAAAAATTCTTTTGCATTTGAAAAAATAAATTCTCATAAAAAATGGATTATGTAAAAACAATTAAATACAAAAATTACTTCAATTTGAATGCGATAGAAGAGAATGGCGAGAGCGGAGCAAGAGAAAGAGAGAGAGAGAGATTGAGAGAGCGCGCGAGATTTAATCATCTTTAAATAAACTGTAATTTTCTTCAATCTGGCTCATAATTGTAATTTATTACCAGAGAATAGCAAATATTAAACTTGGTTATTCTTGTGTACACTTTAAGATGAATAAATGTAAAACCATTTTTTT
Source organism: Triatoma infestans (assembly GCA_011037195.1). Lineage (NCBI taxonomy): Eukaryota > Metazoa > Arthropoda > Insecta > Hemiptera > Reduviidae > Triatoma > Triatoma infestans. The sequence goes on from JAAEAF010011030.1 coordinate 13,326, forward strand.
TTTTCCCTCCAATATTACAGTATTATCTCTTATGGGCAAGATAAAATGGCTAACTACGAATTAGAAGGTGTGGGGGGGGTCTCGTATTTTTTTTTCCTGAATAAATAAAATCATTAACAGATTACATAGAATGTCGGTATTTTGATCAACATGTAATTTTCATTGTTTTTTTTTTTTTTTTCTTTGTTTTTTAACTTTTCCTAATTTTTAGAAAATTATTGAATTTTAGGAAGCGTTTTTTTTTTTTGCGATATAGTTGTCCAGTATAGTTTCAGCGGTTTTCAAGGGCCACTGCTTAAATATATAAATCTAATGTACTGCAAGTAAGGACACTTGTCTAGATATTGTGCCTCCACAAGATGACAATTTGGTTCGTTATATAGGACGATTTTATTTAAATGATTCCACAGATATTCCTGATATATAAGTATTTAAAATCCTCCTAACGACAGATATCTGGGAAGGTTCCGAGAAATATATGTCCCAGAGACATTTTCCATGGTAGCCTGCTTCATTTTGTGGTCATCGACCGGTTTCGGGCGTTCGCCCCATCTTCAGGATGCGTTTTTCAGACAGTGTGCCAACACAGACTCGTATAGAGTAACTTAGTTTCACACTAACTGAGGTATATTTTTAAAATACTAAAAACTAGGTGGGAAAACACGTGTTTGGGTTGTTAAAGGGCAAATTCTTTTCTTACAGTGGACGCAACACGCGGGGGTCTAATCTTTAAACTCTGTTGTTGGAGGGAGACTTACTTCACAATTAACTAACCCAAATATTAAGAATATACAAAATAAAAAATAAGATACACAAAATAAATCTAAATAAAATTAAACAACTAGGGGTGGTATTACTAGTGTTGCGTTCTTTATAGCAGTTTTTACTTGTTGTTGGAAGTTTTTTGTTGGGTCCTTTTTGAGTTGTGTATATGTATTGTTGTTTATGAATTCTAGGGTTTTGTTTACGTAGTCGTCGTGTGTCATTATTACCGTGCTGTTCCCTTTGTCGGCTTTTGTGATTATAAGGTTATTATCTTTGAGTTTTTTCCGTATTCTACCGGCAGTTCTTTCTTCTTGCCCGTCTGTGTTACTGTGCGTTTGTTGTTTCTGTAAGTCTTTTATTATGTTTGCGGCGATATGGCGAGCGTGTTCCTGTTCACCGTGTGGTAGTAAAGTTATCGCAAGTTCAGAAAAGTTCACAAAATGAAGCAGGCTACCACGGAAAATGTCTCTGATGCTTTCCAGCTCTGCGGAACCAACCACCACAACAAATATATGTCTCTTTGTCTTTCCCATATTTTTCCCTCAGACTTATCACAATGAAGTGCGTTCATTCGGGAAATTAATTTTGCTTTTATCATTCTCTTGGTGGTTTCTAGGGTGACATTAGTTTGCTCCATTTGCGAGCACTCTTTAGCTAATCAGCGTGCCTCTTCGATATCTTGTATGCTACAATGTCCTGCATCCATTCGAAAACTATTTCTATACCGCTGTCTGTTGCATTTTTGATCATTTACCGTTTGAGTTCAGGATGTGTGAGGATTCACTTCTCATATTATCTGCAAGGTTAGCGTGACTTTTTTTTTTTCACTGGCCCTTTGCCTTCATGGCCATTTGGCCTTTTCACTGCTAAATGACCTCCGGTCTCAAAATAGGCCGCAGCTCCAGACCTATCATCCATTCTGGAACCGTCCGTTTAACACCGGAAGTAATTATCAGGTATCACGCCAGACGGACCCAATTTTGACCAATCTTCCCTAGAGGGTAACCTGACACTGTAAGAATGCTCGAAAACAAAAGCTTCAACATTCTATCAGAAGGAAAACCTGTATTAGGAACCTTCAAAAGTATTTCGCGATGAATGGTAGAACGACCATATCGCTTACCCTGCCAAAAACCTCCCTGTTTAATTCTTTAACAGGCTTTCATTGCCACAGTTTTCATCTCTACAAAGAGCGGTGGAATTCCCAATAAAGTTCCCATTGCAGCTGTTGGCGTGGTCCGCATCGCATCAGTCACCACCAGACAAGCCAAGCGTTGATATCCTCAAGCAGCAGTCTAGCGGATCTTATCTCGATTCGACGCCACCATACCACAGCCGCATATAACAACCTAGGTTAAATAACCATACCATAATTTCAAAACGTCATCTTGGGAATAATCCCCCAATTTTCGCCTACGATTCTTCGACATTGCCAAAAGGAAATAATTGCCTTTTGATGTTGTGTCTTAATGTTCCGACCAATTTAATTTACTGTCAAGAACCACTCCAAGAAATTTCACCGATTTGTAAATCTGAACAGAAGTTCTTAATAACCTAGGATGTTATTAAGAACTTCTGCGATTAAGATCACCTACAATCTTCCTCCTATTAGTAAATAAAATCACCTGGGTCTTACTGGGATTAATTGAAAAACCGTTATCCTGAATCCAATCATATACCATGTTGAGGGAACTTTGCATTAAGTCTGAGTTAGTAGTAAGATATCCCCCCAAAGACAAAATATTCTACACCCCAATTTTTTTTAAGTTCTAATGTTCTTTCGACATGTATAAACAATTTACCTTAGAGTTTTCAAATATCTAATTCAATCATATTTTCTCATATTCTTGAAATTAGTCTTATTTCGAAGATATTCATTGGCCAAAAATGTAATTTTCAAATGTTTATAAATTGGAAATTGGGGATTTAGTTGAATTGGTTTATTTCTCATCGTGGGAACATGGAACCAATTCGCCAATCTAACAATTTTATCTATATATACAGGGAACATTATTTCTCCTTAAGTAATAATGTTCCTAATAAATAAAAAAACTAAAACAAACTTAAAAAAAATTCAAGAGCATAAACATCACAAGGCAACTTAATTATTCAAAAATCAAATGACTCCCAAATAAGAGTAAGGAACAATATAAAAAGACAATTATCAACAATAAATGGTGAATATAATATTATATTTCTCAAATTTATTTTTGTCAACAACTCTGGTTATCAGCCTCCCCGCCGCCGCCACCTCCTACTATCGCCGCTTGATCTGGGATGGTACATGCTGCTAACCCAAGTGGCTTCATTATCCAACACCTTCCTGATCAAGGCAGGATGGAAGCCCTAGGTCCCTATGTGTTATTTTTTTTCTTTTTCTACTCTTTGTTTTCTTTTGTACCCGTTATTCTTTCAGTTTTCTTTTTCTTAATATCCACAGAGTTTAATTTGTTTACGTGGACTACATATTCGTAAATTTCATTAGTATTGTTAATTTATAACTTTGTTTGCAACATTATGTTTGTTGTTGATGCTTAAATCGATTTATCATTTTATATTTTTTATTTATTTATTTATTTTTATTTTTTTATAATTATAATTATTATTATTATTATTTTGTTAAAATTTTTTAATTGATTTTATATAAGTTCTGTTTCTTTTTTTTTTTTGTTACATGTAACTAGATTGACAGAATAACCGAGGAGCCATGTTAATAACTTTATTTCTTTATTTAATTTCTAATTAAATTATAATTTTTGTATAATGATTATTATAAATAATACAAACAATGGAAGCATAGGTATAAAATGTCAATTAAAATAAAAAATTTTGCCTAAATTTGAATGGTATTATTAGATAATTTTGTAATAATCGCTTTATTATAAAGATAGATAGATTCTACCGTGGGAATAGGCTATTCAGCCTACGCAACCGCGACACCCCAAGGATCTATTGTAGCACCCCCCCTAGTTGGAGACCCTCCCCCTATCCTGTCCTTAACCGGACTGTGGAATTGGGGGGGGCTCCCAGGTGGTCAATCAGAGCACCTGCCATCAGAGCACCCTCTCGAGTCCTGCTTGCCTTAAAAGACTTAATAGGTCCGAGAGAAGGCCCTGGCTGAGGCTTGTTGGCACCAGCTTCTCTTTACCAAAGAGGCGGTACCTTAGCCAGACCAGCCCCTCGCACTGACATACCACATGCAGTGCCGTCTCCTCTTCTTCCTGACAAAACCTACACAGGCTATCCGTTGCCAGGCCCATGCGATGCATGTGCTTATTTAGTCTAAAATGGGCAGTGAGAATGCCAATTGCTATCCTTATGGCCACCCGGCCTAGTTGGAGTAATTCTGCAGTTAGCTTGGGCGAGCTATGGATAAACTTTTTCGCCTGCCTCTGGCCTGGAGTTTTGACCCACCATTCCCTTGATCGGTCCTGCATCCATAGCTTAATGGATGCACTCCTGAGGCATCTTGAGACACCGCAGACCGACTCTGGCCCGATAAGCGCTCTCATTGAACCCTCCCGGGCCAGGCGGTCCGCCGCTTCATTGCCTCTGTGACCCGAGTGCCCAGGTACCCGAACCAGGAAGACCTTATTATGGCTACTAATTTCCTTGAGTGCACCTAGGCAGTCCCACACCAGCCTTGAGCTGATCTCCCACGAGTCAATTGCCCGCAGAGCAGGCAGTCATTGCCTGGCTATCCGAATATATGACGACTCTGAAGTTATACACTCCACGTCTTCTTATTTCGGCGGCGCAGATAATAATCGCAGCTAGCTCCGCCTGAAAGACCGTAGCTAGCCTTCCCAGGCTCACCGAGATATTACATCTCGGATGAGCCCCGTACACGCCGGCTCCCACTCCATCTTCCATCTTGGACCCGTCCGTGTACCACATAGATTCGCCTGTAATTGGCGGCCCATTCTTCCATGCCCCTCTGTCCAATATCAAGACTTTGAAGGGTTTTTGGAAGTCATACCTAGGAGTCATTATGTCCGTAGGCAGGCCCAAAATCGGGTCCGCCTCCAGCTACTCCCATAGGTCTTGATGCTTCCCAGTATGCCTGGGATAAATGGGCGCTTGTCCCTGTTGTAGTCGTGCCACAACTGCTCTTGCAACGCCTTGGGCGTAAATGTGGAGTGGTCGAAGGTTTAACAGGACCTCCAAGGCTGCAGTGGGGGGTAGTCATCATGGCACCCGTCGTACTCAAGCAAGCCAGCCTTTGAATACTTCCGAGCGCTCCCGACCCCCTCATCTGCAAGGTCTTTGTCCACCACGCCACTGCCCCGTGTGTTACCATTGGTCTCACGACACAGGTATAAATTCACAGAGCCATCTTCGGGCTTAATCCCCAACTTTTACCGCATAGCCTCCTGCACCTACCCATGGCGATTTTGGCTTTGTGTGCGGTTATATTAATATGGGAATTCCATGTCAGCCTTCGGTCAAAAATGACCCCCAAATATTTGGCTTCCATGGCAAAGAGGATCGCG